>CACRXP010000941.1:204233-218307 GCA_902702965.1 Spirometra erinaceieuropaei | reverse complement strand
AACAATGCCGGATCCTCTGGTCCTTCTAGTTCTCGGCCCGCCGCTCTAACCCCAGAGGAGAAAAGAACCGCTGCAAATGCCGCCGAAGAAGCTGTGAGAAAGGCCTTACGTGCCGCAAATGCTGCTGCCCTCAAGTCCCGCGATGCATCCTGAAACATGCTATGCTAGCGGCCAGAACGACAAGGACAGCGGTGACGACAACAAACGCTTTCGCCTGGTGGCGTCACCCTGGTGTCCTTGCTGTTGAACACGCGGTCCGTTGGTACCTACAGCTCGCTCCTTGTGCGTTTTCCTGCGTCGGCATTATTGCCCGTTGTACTGATCGATCTCCTCCCGCCCTTTCGATTTCAAGTGCGCGCGCAGTCCGCACCCTTCGCGCACGCCGATGATTGGACAGCGGGCACGTACACGCGCACCAAGCTGCCGGCAGCTTCTGGTGCGTTTCGAGGCAAGCTGCCAAACGGCCACGCCTGCCGATCTTTCGCCAACCCCCCATGCAGTATAGGCAAACACGCAAACGCACACTGGTCAGGCCTTCCCGAATTTGTCTTTTTGACAACTTCCCTTGCCTTTCTTTTCTCTTGTTTTTCCCTTTTTGTTCAGTTATCTTTTCGCGCGCAGGAAATAAAAGATGCAAATAACGCAGAATTCAGGATATCTTCTCTTCGCTCCAGACTCCTTCCCGCTTCATTTCACCTTTCCTTTCTCGGTAACCAGCTCGGCTATGTCTAGGTATTTAGAAAGTCAAGGTTACGACTCCTTACGCATTAATGCCCTCCTTTAGTGACTCCCTTCTTTTCCCGACTACAAGGAAGTCCTCCGTTATCACTTTTCCCGGTATCGCCACTTTTAGATGTGGCTAATGTTCAGTGCAGAAGGTTTGCTCAATCCTCCTTACCCGGCCGTCTCAAACTCTCTCTCTTCTTTTTGCCTTCATCTCTTTTTCATTTCTTATGTCCCTCCCCTCCCAATTTTCGGTTGCTTTATGTCTCTTCTTTTATTTCCTGTCTTGGAGTGTTTCGCATTTCCATCCCGTGCGCCCTTCGTGAACTCTAACTGTCCTTGAACGTTGGTCGGTACGTGAGGCTCTTCTCATCCCAACCACTAGTCTGAATTATATTCATTAGTCTCGTGTGAAGAGTGTTAACATATACATAGCCCTTGATACCTACTTACTGCTCCCTGCTGTTTCTATCTTCAGTAAAAAATACTTTCTTCAAGAGCCATTTTGGTAGTCTGTTCATACAGACTGCTCTCAACCGTCTCACCCCCTGCTGAATTTTTATCGTCCCGAAACTACAAGTGGTACGTTTGTTGCTGAGATGGCAATGAGTAGGATCTAATCAAGGCCTGCCCAATTCTTTACAACCCACGTTCGCAGATTTATTTTCCCCGGGTTCCAAGACCTGATAAAAAATTCTCCAATTTCTTGATTTTTTATTCCTACCTTTAGGGGTGGAGGGGACGGCCTTGCCTTTGCCAGATGCCACTCGTAAAGAAACCGGAGAGTAACGATGAGGGAAACATTTATCTGTTCTTGTTGCCTGGGCGTCCGCCAACAACAAAACCTGATCTGGTGACCGGATCATATAAGTGCATTTATTATGACGAGTATTTTAAACATTCATGGGCTACGTCGCCCACAGCGACCCCGAAGGCAGGTTAGTGGTTCGCTATCATTGCCAGGTAGTCGTTAAAAGAGCAGCTTGTGTTACTCTGAGAGGTTCTTGCCCTGTGGCGAACTCCGATTAACGCCAGATGCACTGGGTGTGATCGACACGTAACTGATACCCTGAAAGTCATTATTTCGATTCAGGCATGTCATTTCTATTCAGTTGTGTTTTGTAAGGATACAACCTGATATTATCCCTTAATTTAGCGGGCATTAGTCGCCTCTGTTCGAATTACGAGATTACGCAACTCCATAACTTACGCCATCGAGCTGGCTCGAACTTCTGACCTCAGGGCGTAGCTGCCGATTGTGAGAATATTCGACATTTCCTTATCTGTGAATCGCAAGACGAGTCTGAACCACGCTTTTGTTGGGATTGCAATGCAAACCTGGCAGACGTCGAAGGAATTGTAAACAGACAATCAGCTATAGTCCGTAATTTTAATCAGTAGCAAGTTTTTTGTAATCTAGGCGCGAGTTGGTGTCCATCTCAGTGCGCGTGTTCTGTGGCCGAGCTAATTGTGGGCAGGCGATTTCCACGTGTCATTTGTGCTTTTCTAATTTTCCTGAAAGTCAATATCAAAGATTTATGAGAGCACTCTATGCGACTTAACAGTCCTGACATCAGAGACAGTCTCGTTCACCGGATACTTTAGAACACCAGTAAGCAAATTTTACTGGGCTCCAGATTCAACTGTGAGTGGGGTTTGAAGATTGCCGGATTAAGATAGAACGCTTTGCATTGACCTGGGACTGCCGTTTACAGCTTATGTTGGCGGGCACATAGCGACAAGCAATAAATGATCGGTAACTACTGTTGGAGTGCATTTGCACCGTAGCCTGTCTAGGTCTTTAACCCCAGTAACTCGCGGGGTACCGAAGTAGGGCTGCGTCGACACCAATTAAACAAACATCTGCATGCGGTCGGTTGCTCTGTTAGATCCCAGGGTCAAATCTGTTGGCCGCGGTTGTGTGTACCCTCTTGTCTGAATAATGACGCAAGGTCACCTGTAAAATGGAGCAGTGGGCTTTACAGGTGAGGAAGAGTGTATTCCTAAGGTATGTGAAAGTGGAAACATCGTATTTGTGCCGTTTGCTCGTTGTGATAGGTAGGGGATGGGGGAGGGGTTGTGTGGGGGTACACCCAACAGGTCCCAAGCTCTAAATGCATTTAGGGCGTGTCGAATGGAGCCCGCGTAAAGTGACAGTTTCACAGAAGAAACGTGCTTGAACTCGCGGTGTGAATATGCACCACCTATTGGTTAAAAAATAGGTAGATCTGTACTATAATGATTCAGAGATTCGTAAAAATAACAGCCCCTCACTCTTCTTGAATGTCCTTTCTTGTGCAGTGATGGTTTGGTTATTTGCATCCGAGTCATTAACGACCGCGCTTCCATTGGCGATTTTGCTGAAGCCAATTCGGAAAGTCGTGCTGTTATTGCTATCACTCGTACGCTCCTCCGCAAGTAGGTACTCTGCCCGGACAAATTGTTGGCACTGACTATGGAGGGGAAAGGTTACTGCGCCTGATGCTGGACCGAGCCAGAGAACCAGACCTCAAGCGTCTCACAACCAATTCGGTCATCACCTCTCGCGAGGACTTCGGTTTCATCTAATTTGGAGGCATGACTAGCCCCCTCGAGCGAGCCATCGTCTGAAATTTGGCGTTTCCTAACGGTTAACATATGTTCGGCGATTTGTGTTCGGCTGTCCCTGTCCAGAGTGAACTTGTCCCTCCGACATGCTTAATTTGCTCGAAACTGCGCTGGACCTCGTAAATGAGTTCAGGCGTTTCATACCGTGGTAGGGGATAATTTGTCCCCATCACTAGGCGTGTGATGCGTAGAAGATGCGACCTCTACCTGTTACATTTCCTGTACTCTCCGATACGGTCCTCCGTCGCTGTCCGTAACGATAGGTCCCATATAGCGCTCGAAACATCAGTTGAGTAGCATTCTTATTCCAGCATCCGTCTCCTTTATGCTACGATCTAATTTGGCCGTGATATCTAATCATCTCATAGAGTTAGGGGGCCGGAGTGCCATAAGGCGGCTTAACAGCGCAACATACATAATAGCTCCTCCGGACGCTTTTGTTGTGGGTCGTCAATGTTATGATGGTGGGAGGATTGCTTCGCAGACCCAACTTCACCCGTGGACTCACTTTTGTTTATGTAACTAGCTACTTGTGCAGTTGCAGTAAGTGCTATCTCAGTGAAAGTATTTGGCAGGGGTGGTCACGAAAGAAAGGGTGCCAACTAAAAGCCCATTAGGCAACAGCAATATCCACGGTATCAGACCTTTTTCATTGCATCTAAGCTTACTTGTGCGCTGAGTCTTAATCATAATTGAGAGTTTAAAAACGAGGATAGGGAAGTCAAGATGGTTTCCAGTTTGTCGACTGCTACCATACCTTCTACAGAATAACAAGGCTCGAGAAGTCATCAAATATACATTATTCGAATCTAGCAAGAATGCGAAGTTCAGGTACTTCATTCGCATTTTTTCGATATAGGACAGTGTATTTTCGCCCGGAGAAGTCGCACAAAACAGTTCAGGTGCAAGTGGGGAATGAAAAAGAAGGAAAAAGAGAAGAAGAGACAAAGATGCGGACTGAATGAAGACCGCAACTCCATGCCCAGTTGTTAAGAATTCCCAACTCGTATGCGAGCTCGTCGTCAGGACGAAATAGTGCGCAACGCAGTGGATAACTGTAGGTCGTTATGACATCGCAGTGACCGATTTTTATAATCCCAGTGATGACCGCAAGGCTGTGTATACGGGCGATAACTACATGTTAGTTTATAGAGTTCCTATCAGAGCTCCGGGCTTTAATCCCCTCGTGTTTGGATTCCCGTCCTGTCTGGATGAGTGTCCACTGGTTGTAGAATCGAGCACTGACTTTCATCGATAGTGCCCAGTTTTCCTGTTGGACAGCCAATTTGAGTTCGTGCATGCGTGATCCCAACTGTAGTCCAGTTTGATGTGCATGATCCGCTGGTGCTGAAGAGGATGGCTACCACGAAGTCTGAGGCCTCGTGCAACACTGGTTATGGAAAGTTTGCCATTGAGATTTTGCCTGCGGGCACATAAATAAAGGATAACTGTTGCCCTACTATTGACGTATCCGTGAGTGACTTAACTGGGAGGTTGTTGAACAGATTACAGAAGTGGAAAAACGTTTGTTCCCATCGACGATAAATGAGCCAGTGACAAAGGACTGATTTAGGGGGACTGAAAAAGTGTTTACTGGTCCTGGAGGTTATCCTCTAAAACTGGAAGTAAGGTAGCCCAGTTGAGATTTCTTGATCTACTAACTCGGTACCAGACGATTCACCATATGCGAATTAGGGCTTCTAAACTAGCGGGCTCCAAGTCCACTAACGCAAATGAACATATATGGCTAAAACGTGAAATTTAGAATTATCGCATTGTTTTTAGATATAAGAATGCCTATTTGTTTCGCCTTATTCTATGAAAATTAGTGGTAGATACAAGCACGCGGCTTTTGAAGTTAGCTGACAAACTTCCAGATTGTGTCCGTTTGTGAAACGAAAGGTCACGCACTAAATTTGCTGTTTTTTGAAAGTGGAAAAAGAGAATTTCCGCACACCTATTGCAGATCTTTCCACAAGTTTCCATCTTCAAAACCAGATAGAACCAGTCTGCTGAATCCATTGAGTGTAGTATCCTAACTAACGGGGGGGGGGGAAGGCTGAGGATGTCTTTGATCCACGGAACAAGAAAAGGTTGCCACCTAGACATAATAAATTGCCCCAAAGTTTGGGTAGCTGCAACAGCGATAAACAGTAGAATGCGGCCTTTCTAATGCAAAAACAAATGTTCATATCCTTAACGATAGCAGATGCTCACCTTACACTCATTCATAAAATTTGAGCAACAAATACAGCTTTTTAAGGCTGTACGATTTCATTAAAGATCTATGTTACTATTCAAGAAGCAAATCTGTGCTGTAGGCAGAATTTCTCCCAATAAATGAAGGCCGTCTACCAAAACTTGCTGAAGCAGCCCGTGCGGCAGGTGAGCCTTTGAACCCCCACACAGAGTTAGTCAGCGAATAAGAAAATAACCCAGAAGCACATGCCCTAAGCACTTTTTCAGTGGAATGGGAATTCTGGACTGAAGTTGGAGTTCAGTGGTCACGTTCGTACAAATAACTGAAACGTATTAACTAACAGATGATAATCAACTAGCAAGATCCCAGTATGCGATCCAAAAGCAGTTTTTTGTGAAGATTGTTCAGAATAGTTCATTACCCAGGACAGAATTATGCCGGACCAACAGTCAAACCAAATAAGGCCGTTTCGCCTGAAGCCGAGAACATGTTGGGAGCGCTAAGGACAGAACTGTCAATCCCAGATTATGGATCCCAGGATAAGACCAGAGTTATGAAAGAATCAACAATCAAAAGTCAAACGACCTGACAAACTAACACATGCCAAGCGCGTCGCGTGGAGTTGTGTTCCTTCCATTCAGTTAAACAACCAGTAAGTTCAAGAATGAGGGACAGGTAGTGAAAGGCAAGATAGTCTGGCGCCTCGGCGCAAACACACACATGTAAAGTCAGTACTCTGGATTCAATGATTACTTGAGACATATTTCCGGTTAATGCTTTTGGCCGGATTGAGCTTCGAGGAAAACGCTCAGTGCTTCTCGTAGTGGAGCAATCGGCACATTACCGGATGCGGGATACTTTCGCTTCTACTACCTAGGCAGGCGTTCAGCTCATATTTGGGCCGCATTGTTGAACAAGAGGGTGAAAGCATTGTCCGACCCAAGGAAATTCTGACAGACATCCATTAGAACGGGAAGGCAGAAGGTAATTGCCGGCAAACGACTTCTATGACAAGGTATGAGAAGAGTTCTAAAAAGGAATTGGCAAGCATTCGACTAACGTAGGGAGAGAACTGTCACGGCCTGTTCATTAAAAAAACCCAGTTAATCTGAAATAGTGATCAGTGGATCAAGCCATTGAGACTGGAAAACATCCTTGTTATTGTTACTGGACTAATCGACGCATTTTCATCCTAAATAAGCTTATGACCGTCATGACCTACGATGTACTCCACAGCGGGGTGAGAGCAGGGACGGCGACTTGCGCGTAAGTTAGTTCAAAGTGATAGTGGACTTGTGTCGCATTTGTCACACTCTCTCCTCCTCCTCCTCCTCCTCCTCCTCCTCCTCCACCTGGGCCCGGTGACAAGACGGAGTCAAGAAGACCGGAGGCGGGAGAAGGCGCTAATGGCTGGTACGCTGAAAAACCCGCACCTAGGCGTGTTACCACACCTCCGGTCCACAACACACCTTGGCTAGGAGTTTACGGACCGAAAAAATAGGGGGAGGGGCGGTTCAGATCCCAATAGGTTGGAGTCCTAAAGAGGCCACATTACATCAGCTTACATAAGCCGAAACACTCACATTCTTTAATGCGGTCACTGAAAAGCCGAACTCTTGAAACATTAGTCGATGTTTCCTTAAACAGGAACTATACCACCAGTCGAGTTGCCACAACCTTAACAAGACAATCTCCAACATCCTCAACGATATACTGACAATCAGTAGCCAAGGAGAGAAAGGTGCACGATCTCTGGGACAGCAGCCTTTAGTGGTGTTGCAAATGGGTGACTTGCGGGATGTAGTTCTTTGTGAAGACAATGCAGTGTATCTGGTGGAAGGTTCCGAATGGAATTCTGTGTTTCACATTGCTAAATCTGAAACCAGCCGAGAGAGTCCTAGCGGCCTGATAGGTAACATAATTTTTGAAAATTCAAGGCGTTTGCCTCGTAGTCAGTTACGGCATTGTAAACAACTCCTCGACATCTGGCAACATCCCTTGCCTCCGCCGCCACATTCTCTTTATAGCAGTATAACTTCATGCAAGAAAGCCGATGAATCCAGCTGATGGTGATCGGTCCAACAGCGGTCGTTGAATCAGTCGGCGCATCTGCAAGTCGCCTGTTCCGTTTTCATGGATTCGCTCCTGTTTATGGAATGGCCCTTACCTACACCTCCATCATTGCACTAGATTAGAGTTAGGAACAGACTCACAGCTTAGCTAGTGTAACAATTCCTTGCAGTCATAACCCTCCCCCGTGACACGTCAGTCATTCTCCAGAGCCCCTACTCTCTTGATCACACCTTTTAGGCAACAACCGACAAAGAAACACTTTAGCACACCCTCCTCTCGGCATCTTTTCGACTCCTACTTTCAATCTTTGTGGTGCTCTCTTCCTGTGCCAAAGCAAAGACATTATCCGTGGACGTCAATCTATGGGTGGAACAGTATCAGGGGTACGAGTCAGTCAGCCGTCATTTCCAACCAAATGAGATAAGCAGAAAGCCCGTGTCCGGAAAGTGAACTTATGACCCATAAGGGTAGGCAGGTTCCATTCCTCAGAGCAGTATAATACTGGAAAGTGATGAATAGTTTAGCACAACTGGACAGGAGTGTTTCTACTTAGTTACATTGAAGAACTCACACTTACTCCTTATGACTACAGGCCCACAAAATGAGAATTGCGAGTTTCGGATGGGATCCACTAGCGTAGCCGCCCAAGTAAAAATGCGTAAAAAGGAACAGTTTATATGCTTGGTGGTAATTTACGCCCGTGCAATGTGCGAACGGAATAAGACGATAAGTTAGCGAAGTATCTTCCATTCTATCGCGGGGATAGTGCCTACTTACGATGCCGATGCCTTCAAGATTTTATCATTTATAATGGGCGTCAAAAACCATGGCGAAAATTGTTTGATTTGTTCGCACGTGAATAAGTTTGCGGGGGGCTAGGTTGCACAAATGACTGAAGAAGAATAGGAATTTGACAGGGCTTCTGCCTGCCACCTGCGCATTCACCGTTCGGCAGAAAAATGTCGTTTACGTGACGTCCATTTTATAAAGAATTTTTAACGCCTGTCCAAATTTCAATCTATCCTAGAAATGACGCATGTACAAGCGTTATTTATGTTCATATTATAAAATATCGCCTTGAAAGGACTCCGATGGGTCTTTAATAAAATTATTTTTATTTTACCTTCAAATCTCATAGTTGAAGTTAAACGGTACATTAGTCTTAAACGATTTATTAATATCTGTGGTCTTCGAAACTAAGCGTGCGGCAAAATTACTGCTGAAGATTTACGTGTGACATGCCACATATTTCCTGCTCCTCTTTATTCCTTCAGGTCCGTATGCGGAGGACTTCTCGTGGTGTGCTATACTGCATATGTACCGTGCGTGTACTTTTTACGTACTGTTAATAAGTCTTCAGCTTAGTTTGTTCCGTAGCCCTTTTTAGAAGGCAGACAGTGCACGTCCAGTCGACAGAGTCTTCGCTGTCGATCAGCTGTCGTGCTATGAGGGAGACTGCAGTCAATGTTCTGAACTGGAATCGTACAGCCCAAAATAAATGTGCAGGACCAGGTACTAATAAGTGACGAAATATTTCAGTTAGTTAAATAAAGACGGTAATGAGTGGATAGAAGGGACGCTGCTAGTGCTGCCGCCACCATCATTGCTATTCATAATGCTGAGAACGACGACAATGGCGGCAATGATAGTAATAATAATAGTAATGACGACGACGATGATGATGATGATGATGATGATGATGATGATGATGATGATGATGATGATGATGATGATGATGATGATGATGATGATGATGATGATGATGATGATGATGATGATAACATTGCCGACAAAGACAAGGGAGACCGCAGTGGCCATTGCTGGATTGTTAGCCGTCCTTGCCCAGACACCCAACCCCTAAGAATACAACTCCCGAGGCTCGAACTCACAACCTGTTGGTTAGAATTCCAGTGCCCCGATCACTGAACCACGGGCTCGTTGTCAGCGGCCCGTAACGCGATCGGCGCGCACCCTTCCTGTGATGATGGGGATGATGAGAGGGGGTAGTGAGGAGGAGGAGGAGGAGGAGGAGGAGGAGGAGGAGGAGGTGCAGTCGGGAGAGGGAGTGATTCGGGAGCTTTCTCACAAGTTGGGAGGTATCCCGAAGACTAAGGTCAACTAAGAAACAAACGCCTAGCCAGTATTTGCAGCTCCAAGACGGACAATTAAGGGATTCACCCACCAACCCGGCTTCGTTAATAGGGGTAAGACCCAAGAAATGGACTAAGATATTTCAGGTTTAACACTGTGAAACCCCAAATTCATTAAAGACCGCGTATTAAGCATTCCCGAAGAACTGTGATCTGCAAGTCACTTGCTTGTGGCACAACCATCCCCTATTTTACTGAACTAGAGAAAATGAATGAAGCTTATTGTAATCGTGAAAATTATGTAGTGTACTGACCTCCTATGGATGTCTGAGAAAAATGAGGAATATTTATTTCACATTTTAACTTTAGCTGTTCAGTCAGTCCTAAAGGTCTCATGCAGCTGGTGATGTACTGCTGGTTAGCCTTACCCTATTTTGAAGGTCTCCTTGACCGGCGTTCGTTGAGGAAGTACTTATTTGGCTGCCTGCGTTGTATCTTGGAGAAGACAAGCAATTCTGTTGTCTTCTAGGGTGATGGCGCGTTTCGGATATTTTTGCAGGTGTGACTCTGACAATGAGAGCAAAATCCTGATAATACCGAGACACTCTTGTAATTATGCCCAACTGCAGTCGATTGGAGGTTCCCTTGCCTTAGCCAGTTCGTATGGATGTGAATTTTGGTAAATTTGTTCGGATCTCCACCTAGGTTAAGGAAGTTTGAAGGTTTCTAAAGAAGCTTGCCGAGTCTTGGGTGTTGACCTTAATTCCCCACTATAAAACAATTATCTAATGGTTGCCAGAGCCATGTCTAGGTATGTACCATGCGGGAGCTGCTCAGTGCTTTCGGTATGACCATACAGAACCATGTCGGCACTTCAACAAAGCTAACTAGAAGGTAAGCTTTGATTCGTGATGACGTCCATTAAACAACCTTCCAAGATGAGATGCGTTTATTGCATGAATTGTGCTCACGACGAATGTGTGGTACCAAATGAAGCTAACGTGGTTACTCCCATCCATCACATCGAATTTAGCACGCAAACTCTTGCTCCAGAAATTTTTTGGGGGAGCATACGCTCAAAATTGTGCATCGCATGAGGCTGCTCGGATTCTGCCAGAAAAGGTATTTCGGCATTGCGTGAAAAACCTGTGAGGGGGTCATTGGAATTCTAATGGGCTCACCAGTTTCCGATTTAGTGGCAGAACTGGTTCTACGAAAAGACTGCCTTCATCTAGCAGGACATGGCCTTCTAGCGTCGTGACGTTGACAACATGTGTGTTGTCGTCGTCAGGAAGAAAGTGCTGCAGTATCTCCATAATTTGCTAGGTCCAGTCTTCTCCTGCGTACAACTGATGAGGGAAGAAGAAAAAGTAGCAGTGACTGCTCTTCCTTTGTGCGCTCGTCAGACGAAGTTCCAAAAGCGAATTAGAGGTGGCGGTTTACAGGAATGCAGAGAACACCACGCAGCTTCTCAGTATTCAGAGCAGTCGTCAGGTGGTTCAGGAACGAAGCTGCGTAAGAACACTCTCTGACTGAGTCTAGACTCACTGCAGCATCATCGCAGAAAAAGCAAGTTGCGGTCCGACACCAGCGCGATCAGTTTATGCGGAATGGCTGTCTAAAGGCGTTAAAAAGGACGATACCTAAGTGTTCGTCTTCTGAGGACGTTTCAGGGGTGACAGAGCACATTGTTGCAATACTGGGTCGTGGAATTGCACAAAGACCCGTGGCTATCAGTCGCAGCATGTTCATGAATATTATAGACTGATCAAAGGTTGAACGCGGGAGTACGAGGTCTGTATTGCATGTTTTCTTGTGATAAATTCCAGGGAGACCTATTGTCGTGTCCTAATATCAAGCCCAAATCCGACACTATGCCGCATAACCCAAACACTAGCATTAGACCCACCCCCCTTTTGGAATTTAGCGCAAGGCCCCTTGTAAAATAGGGCTCAAATTCCCCTCCGCTGCCCGATCATATCCTGGGGACAGTCGAACTTGATGTACCTTATCCCGTGCCTCAATTGTCCTTGTAATTACACAGGTCAGACTGAGAGCGTGCGCTGGTCGAACATACACGAGCCTCAGTTGGCAGTGAAACGGGATAAGTGACTTTCCACACCTTCGAAAGGGGTCACAAGTTTAACTTCGCAACCACCATGACAATCGTCCAGGCGGGCAGAAAGACAAACCGAGAACTCGCACGAGAATTCAGTCAATAAATGACTGACGACAGCGTACCGAAACCTGCGGGGTCCCCCACACATGCGTCACCGATTATTGACTGGTTAATAGCCGCAGCTGGGCACGTGGATATGGACCTCTTATAAGAGGTAGACTCGTACTAAATTCCAGGATTCCTAACCCCCCCTAGCCCTAACCATAGCTTTAAATCCAGCCCAATTGCTAAATCCAACCGTCAACCTAATTTTGGCCTTTCCAACTCTAACACTAACGGTAACCCATTGGAATTTGGAGCACATCCATACTACCGCGCCCAAGCTCGAGTTCGAAATCTCGGAAAATTTGAAGAAGAAGAAGAAGAAGAATCGAGCACCGGAACAATTCGTTTATTATCCTGAGCTTTCAGACTCGTACAGGAGTCCATCGTCAGAGGTAGTGGCAGAAACAGGACAAGCGGCAGTTATAAGGCACGTAGACCCAATCATCGACCGACGTCGCACGACTGGAGGTGACTACGAAGGGCTCTGTACGCCGGCGCCGACTCCTGTACGAGTCTGAAAGCTCAGGATAATAAACGAATTGTTCCGGTGCTCGATTCTTCTTCTTCTTCTTCAAATATGTATACACCTGGAACTCGAAATTTCGCCTTCATCTCGGAAAATAAACAGATGCATCCCGGTGCCCGACAGGTCTTTTTCTTTCTCACCCATACATACATCTGGAATTCAAATTCCTCTAACTGGCCAGAAGCATCTCAGTCGAAGAAAATTACAATTTATTTGCTTCGAAAAACAAGGTATATTTTTGTTTTAGCTTGTATGCATTTTTCCCTGTTTCATTATGCATAAAATTACGAATCAATAGCCCCAGTATTCGTGCTGAAAGCCGAAGATCGGCAGGTTAGATGTGGTTATGTAGCCCCACCTGATGAGCACAATACTGTTGGGTTAGGGTTTGGCGCTTCGGTTAAAGGCTAGGATCAGTGTTAAAGGTTTAGGTTTAGGGTTGGGGCTAGAGTTTGGGTAAGGGGTTAGGGCAGCTATGTCTCAACCATCCAAAGTACAACCGCGCATTGCCAATAGCTTTTGTTTAGCACACCATGTCTTGACCTCCTTGCCTGTGCGTTCCCCGGTCCCACCTGAAAAAACCCCTATTACCACCGACCACAGGCGGCTGGGGTTTGTTTACCTGAGATGGGGCTATATAACAACATCTGACCGATATCGTCTTAAACCGATATTATTAGATGGCGATGGCGTCACTAATTAGGTTGAAGAACAGCACCCAAACGTCCAGAGGTGCCCAACGGTGCAATCGCCTGATCAGTTCCAGTTGCATATCCCCAACCCGGGAATAAATACCTGTTAGAAGTGAAGTGGTCATTAAAACGCCTTAGATTCCTCGGAAGTCGAAGCTACCTGCCAATATATTATACAAGGTGAATGCCGCTTGATCGGGCATGGGATTCAGGACTCGGGGTAGCGGAAAGACTCCGTCTTCCTCTACCGTACCATGCGAGGTCGCCAGCCTGCGAGGCCACTAAGACAAGTAATTCCAACCACAGGCCTTGGTTACCCTAGCGAATACTGCCATTCAGAATAGAAGTGAAATAGTTCGCCCCCATCACACCGCTAGAAAGTTTGTTCACTGTTGTGCTTGGCCGTGGTGCTTTGACCCCGTTCAGTGTCCTCCCCATCCCAGCCTTTCCTCGCGACATGACATGTGGACCTAATTTGATTGTCCAGCGCTTCAAAACAAGCAACAGGCGTTCGCCCCCATCCGCGCAGAGTGGAGAACTCTCGAGGCCGGCACGAGTGGGTAGAAATATACCGTCGTCACCGCCGGCGGGTAGACGTTCCAAATTGTGTGATTGCATAATCAGGTCAGAGGCGAGAGAGAGCGTGCCGAGTGGAAAAGATAAATACTCGGTCTAGAGAGACATGAAACAAAGGGAAGACCCCAGCGGAGGTCATAAGCTGATGGCGGGTGGAGACAACGGGATTTCCGCTCGGTTACACAATGAGAGAGCGAGGAGGAGGAGGAGGAGGAGGAGGTGGTGGTGGCAGTGGGTGGGAGCGCTGTGAAGTGGAGGCATAGGCTCACGCACCCGTAGCGTTGTCAGGAGGCGCGTGGAGATAAGAGGGAGAAACCGCAACCGTTTGAATAACTGCAAACCGATGACTATGACGATAAAATC
>CACRXP010000941.1:159366-200222 GCA_902702965.1 Spirometra erinaceieuropaei | reverse complement strand
ATGGAGGCCATCCAATTCCGACCTCTTCGGATTATCATTAACCTCTAGAACTATGCCATCTAGGCTCTAGGTTAATAACGCCGAAGCCAAATCACTGAAAACTTTTGAATTTTTGGAAATGTGAGCTTCAAATATAACCGCATAGTTGGCAGTGGACGCCTTACAGAACCCTGTTATTGGCATTATGATTATTACTACTACTGCTGCCGTTACTACTGCTACTGCAACTGCAAATGCTACTACTACTACTACTACTACTACTACTACTACTACTACTACTACTACTACTACTACTACTACTACTACTACTACTACTACTACTACTACTACTACTACTACTACTACTACTACTACTACTACTACTACTACTAATACTACCATCGACACCGGCACCACCATCGCAATCGCTATCATCATTGTCCTCATGTCTTCTTGCTACTTTAAAATACCTTGTACGTTTTTAGGTTAGGCCTGCTGAATCTCCATTGACATTCGCCGTACTTGGCAGATGTCGTTTACTAATTACTTATTTTACAGTCTTTGATGGATCGGAACTTTCTGCTAAAAACGGGACAACCACATCCGGAAATCGTTTCTGCCAACCTTCTTAGGTATAGTTAAGTGAAGATATTTTCCTAGCGGTTGTGGAGGTGAAATTGTATTTTTGGCGGGAACATAAGTAAATTTATATCGCTTCCGAAAGGTACATCTTTCGCCATGGGGTCAGTCGGTCTGTTAATTCGGTCTTAATGAAAAGAAAACTGAGGGGTTTTTAGAGCCCGCTGTAGAGCTACGTTGATAGTGATTTAGACCCAAATTGTATACCGCCTCCAAATACATTCTCGCCAACCTTCCGCTTTGATTGGGGTGGGGGCGAGCATTAGCGTAAATCCGTTTCAGTCCGTCCGTTTTAAAAAAGCAAACGACCCTCAGAGTGTAAAAAGTATTACCTGGTTCCCTGCTGTGTCTTATTCCTGCCTGAACAAGTTGTGCGAAACCGGATGTGACAAAGCAGCCTACAAACTTGCAAGTCCTACGTTGTCAACTATGTGGCCTGGGCATTTGCACATGCAGGCATAGCCAGCCTGCGCCAACCTGATCCGACTTCTGAACATATTTTGTCCCTTCAGTCAACTTTCTAGTAGAGTCCAGTATCAAACCTTGCGCTCTCACAAAATATTTCCAGACACGTACGCCACACCTACAGTAGGTGGGCTAACTCATGAAATGTCAACCGAAATTCCGAAATGCGTTTCCGTTTCGAAAAGATTATATGAGTAGGGTTGTAAAACTCATAAGCCTACAACATAACTCTATAATAATTCAGTTACCCTAGGACGCCGGCTTTCGAACAAACGTCTCTACGGCTGCATTCAAAAATCATAGTGCATAAAGATGACTACTTAAGTAGAATACATGTTTTCCTTGATTTTCGATGTCCCTAAAGATTTAATTATATTTAATAGAAAACATCCTAATAATATTCACTCTTTTTGCTCCTTTGATAATAAATTACTGCTTCTTCCTATTCGATACTCAAAGAGAGGGTATAATTCGATTTTAAAAAAGTTTCTATTTGTGAGATTTTTTAATACCGTGAAATGGCCCTTCATAAAACGTCATGTCTCCGCATTTACCAGTGTGGCTTGCAAAGGTAATGATGTGGTTCGAATCCACCCGTTAATTTTATGAACCCCAAATGGTCTCCATTTGATACGGTAGAGAAATGTATGGTTTTCCGTACGCGGAAATTATACGGCTTGTAGTTTGGGAACCCTGAATTCAAGTGTGGGGGTAGGTCGGGTTCAAAATAATTCGGGAATTAGAAAAGTTTTATAAAACAAAATTATACCCTTCCTGCGAGCATAAAATTGGACGAAGACGTAAGTTTCTACTGAATCAGCAAACGAATTAGAGTTTCTATGAAATATAATTGACTCTTTAGGGGCATCGAAAATCAATGAAAAAAACGCATTCTACTTAAGTAATCATCTTTTACGGAGTATGGTTTTTGGAGGCATTTGTTCGAAAGCCGACGTTCTGGGGTAACTGAATTATTATAGAATTATGCTGCACGATGATTGGTTTTACAACCCTGTCTAGTTTATCTTTTTGAAACGGAAACGCCATTCGGGATTTCTGTTGAGATTTCATGAGTTAGTTCATTTACTGTATGCGATAACTGGTGACCTCCATGTCTCAAATTTATCGCAACAATAGGGGATAGTGGATCAGGTAGAAAATCAAATTAAAGTGAGCAAATATTACCAGCTGTACTGGGGATAATTCTCGGAGTGATTTGCCTTCAAATGTAGGTACATTCTGACCTGCTGAAATCCGCAAACGGTTGCTACTCAAGACGTTGATTTCAGTCAGGGAACCCTATTTGCCAAGAGAGCTGGCTTTTGATTCGACCGGATCTTATTTCGTAGCCGTACCTGCAGTTGACAAGTCCCACCCAAACCCCTAAGCCTAACGCAACCCCCTAACAGGTACGGCTACGAAATAAGATCCTGCCTTGGATTCCCCTTTGAACTGAAAAGACATTAGCAGATTGTCAACACTGACTTTTACTGATCAGTCCAGGATGGATTGGCGCATTTGGAAGACGATCCTTTCAAGAATGACATTCTATGCCCAATGAGGCATCGAACTATCTACTCTGACCGTGGGACGGAAAAGGGTCGTTAGGTTTTTCCTGGAAGCTCTGGGTCGCGGGCGGTGACATGACAACCAGCAGTCGGTAATCGCGAAGTGGATAGGGCACAGGGGGTATAGAACCCCTCGTATTACAGGTGGCTTCACGTCAAAGTCCAGGGGATTAGGGTTCTGAGGGTTCGTGTTAGTGTTAGTTAGGGGAGTCGGGGTTGTGTTTCGTACTATGGTTAGGGGTTTACGGGGGAATCCATACTTCACCCCCCACTCCTCCTGAACTCACTCCAAAACCACCTGTAGTAAGGCAGAGTCCGCGTTCGACGGTGAATCATTACCCACGCAGATAAGGAAAGTTGAAATGAATATTTCCAGCTTCCTTGTCAGCGACGTTTCTCTATAAATGTAAGAACCCATTCACTCCCAAATGAATCTCTTCCGTAGGCTACATTGTGAGCGTTCGTTCCAGACTTACAGTGACCATTTAAAGGTATACTTATTCGCATACTCTTGAGAGGGAACAACATCCACTTCAAGCAGACTATTTTTGAACGGTTTACGCCAGATCTGGAGCTTGTAATGCTTTCCCTCCCCCTCCCCCGATTATAGACTTTATTTAGAAGAGACTTTCGAGTGTTGAGATGACCTTAGTTCTTTTTCACTGTAGACAAAAAGGGAACTAGAGGGATTTAAAAAAAAGCATAAAATAATATCACTAGTACACATGTCACCTGTCGTGAAATCTATTTCCTTCTTCCAGATGTCAAGCTGGTACCAGCCGATGTGTGATAGACAAAGAACGTCGAAACCAGTGCCAGGCCTGTCGTTTAAGAAAGTGCTTCCAGATGGGCATGAACAAAGACGGTACGTTGAGATATTAAGTCCTTTTGGCATAAGTCGTTTCACAATTACCATTCCTGCCATTGAGATCAGGGTTGGATAGTGCTCGAGTATCTAGGAAGACTGGAACGTGGAAGTGTGTTTTAGTCGAGCACGTGTACTTTTTAAACTCAAAGTTCTGAATGCTCAACTTCCTACTTCCACAGAGCTTTACACAAGTTAGGGGTGATTTCTAAAACAAATGAGGAGGTCGTAACTATTTCCTGACATTTTATCGTCAGCTCTTATTTAAAATGGGATATTAATAGGAAGTAAACCGTTTAAAACACTTTCAGCAGTTCAAAACGAACGGCAGCCGAGAAGCGCCCCTCAGTATCGACTAAACACGACCACCTCGTCAAAAGAAGGCAAAGAGAAAATGAGAACCAGGGGTCATTGTCTTCTGCACCACAGTCAAGTGCGTGGGAGGGCTCCGGCTGATCTGCATATAACCAGCCGGGTACCTTCTCTGGTACATCCCAGTCCGAGTATCTCAGAGATCACTGAACAGTCGTGGTCAGAGCCAGCTGATCAGGAAGCGTCGCCACTGTTCACCAGCCTGTCGAGCCACCTTGGACAAGATGAACCCTGTCGCGTCAGTGGTGACGGTCTGCACTTTGACGATCCTGGAAAAGCTGCCCAAATGCCCGCCATCCTTAGTCTCGAGAGAAGCCACCTGGAGAGGTTCCTTTGGCAGTTTATTCCCGAACCGTCTGCAGTCTTCGAGTTTCTCAGGATGAGGAAAGACCCAAACGTAGCGACAATGGCAGTGCAGGCTGACCCAACAGCGCTTGAGACGGAGGGCACTCCTGAGGCGAAATTGAGACGAACTCAGCAGCAGCAGCAGCAGCAGCAGCAGCAGCAGCAGCAGCAGCAGCAGCAGCAGCAGCAGCAGCAGCAGCAGCAGCAGCAGCAGCAGCAGCAGCAGCAGCAGCAGCAGCAGCAGCAGCAGCAGCAGCAGCAGCAGCAGCAGCAGCAGCAGCAGCAACAGCAGCAGGAGGAAGAACTGCAACCAGAAAAGTGCCGCGCAAGCTCCCGACGATCGGCGTTGTGTTCCGGAGGAACCGGTACAACTGTCTATTTTCGAAGTCAACAGCCAAGGGGAACTACACAACTGTGGCCTCCTCCACAAAAACAGCAACAGCACCAGCTACCGGGATCGCGGCTGAACAGACACTCAATTAGCTCTCTTCTAGGAGAAGGTGAATTGCCCTGTTCTACGGACGTTATGGAGGAAGGAGGCGAGGAGGAGAGGCGCCTCGTGTCTCCGAGGTGTGAAAAGGGTTCCTTGGAAATGCAGAAGGTCGAGAACTTGATAATGCCACCTTCATTGAATGAGAGACACGATCATCTGCAATCCCCGTCTTTGATATGGGGTAAGTTAAAAAGACGAATTCATGTGGGTTTTACTCAGAGTGCAAAGTTATTAGACGTATGTATGGTCCCTTACTTTTTATCTAGAGTACAGGCTACCATTCCTATATTTCCCTGACAAACCAGCATTTACTGTCTCTTTTCAACTTGTGCCTCCATAGGCTAGCATTTAGTTTCAGCTGATCGAAGATGAAAAAGGAGAAAAAGAAGTAGAATTAAGTCGGAAAAACCAAGAGGAACCCTTCTTTGCGGGAACGAGGTCAGATACGGGAGTGTGGACACCCCGTACCAAAGGTGGGTCCGCGTTAGATTCCAAGAATACATATTCCTGCGTCCTAACTTTAGTCCCAACACTCCTAGTTCTGCCCATCCCAGTAATACTCACACCCGTTAACATTAACCACCCTCCTCTCAAGGAATTTACGTCAAGGCCACCTTTGTACAGGAGAGGGGCAGGGTCCATATTTCCGTGCGCACCCTAACAACGGCCTTTTTTGCGGATTTAGAAATAGCAAATATTAAACTGATAGATGGGCGCCACTTTCATTAGAGTATTCATAAAACAAGTGATAGTAAAGGCAACAGAAGTATGAATAGAGATCATGATAGAGTAGGCATGGTAGGAAGAGAGGAGGTTTCCAGATGGTGACAGTGATTTTCGAAATGGGCATGTTGGAGTGCTTCATGTTATGCCACTATATACGGCAATTTTTGGATAGTAAATGGATCAGTTTAAGGTGAGCACGATAACTGGCCCTAGGCTTGCGTTGGGAAAGAGTCACCAATAAAGATGGAAACTATTGGAATGACTTCCTGACCGTCTCCAGCTAGACACGCCTTAACATCAGTTAAGGCCGATTCGCAAGCATGCAAGAGGCCGTTGAGTTTCGTCAGTAAGAGTAAGTTACATTCCAACTATTAGTAGGGCACGGTTATGTGTACTCGAGTATTACTGGTGGCCTTGCGCCAAATTTCAGGGGTTAGAGTTAGGACTGAGGTTGGTGTCAGTGTTAGGGCTAGGAGTAGGAGGACTAACGTCGGGGGTTGGGCTAAAGTTAGGGCACCGAAAAATAGAAACCCGTCCGGGAAATTGGCGCAAGGTTACCTGTGATGGGGGCAAGTAGTCCTGTGTTCAACCTGAATATTTGACCGAATCTGCTAAATACAAAGTTGTGGTAGATAAATTAATGCAACGAAAAGTTACTTCGAATAAAATAGTAGAAATTTGAGATGAGAAGAAGGAAGTCCGACCGTGGGGTTTACTGTCCAGCGGTCTGGTTTCACTCACTGACCCATCCTCCAAGACGATGATAAACAGAACTGCTGTTTGTTTTTGGCAGTCCTTTTGGCTACATGTTCAAGTGATTTCGACTACTGCTCAGCGAAACTGAAGTTCAGCAGAATCTGTTCACTCGTTTGCTTGAACTTTTGGCAAGTTTTGCGTAATTGCCTGATATCAGTTAGGCCACTAGACTTGGTGACGTTCTAAGTATGAGCAAGGGTAAGCAAATACATACGTTATGGTAAAAGTGTCGGATTTTTGTCTGGTTAGTGCTGATAGGCAAACCAGTGCTGGTATAACTCGTGAATGAAGGAGAAAAATGACGCGTTAGTCACTGCATCCATGCGCATCACCAACTGCTTCCGTTTGGTCCTACAGCCAAAATGCCGTCAATGATATTGTCATTTTTTAATTTCCTCTGAAAGCAACTAAGAACTTGGAGTTTATTCAGTTTATTCAGGATCTATAGGCTCAGACGTAGATATTTATGTATAAATACTTGGGCCGAAGTCCATAAGCCATAGTCACAGAGGAGATTAAAAAGCAACAAATTCTAAATTGGAGCACCTACCAGAAAGCAGACAGGGAATGTTGGGGGACCCACTGACGAACCGAACTCCTCGCAGCTGCACCATGCAGCGGCAGAATATCGGCGAAACACGCGTGTATGGGCTTTTGTTTAGTACCTGTGCTGTGAGTATGGCATCACCTTACCCTAAAGAAAATGATATTCTTAGTCCGTAAGTTTCCTCCGCCTTACTTTTCTTCACGTACGCAGTTACTGTCCGCTCACGAAATGGGCGTGATTGTCGAGGCACAGCCAAATATCACATACATTCCACTTGTAAGTTTCCCCATCCGATTATCTGATGCCAATGTACATTGGGTAAGTGTGAATGATAGACCTGCATTCAATATATTCTGATTTTTTCAGACCTGCAAAAATCTTCATTTAGGGGTTTCTCGGAAGACTGGTAAGTTGATAACGATTTTTCTGCAAGTCACCATACTTGTAATACGCGAAATTGGAGTTAATCCTTCGGAACAGAACTTTTAAGGCACGGTCCGAAACTTCATATGAATATTTGAGCTGAAATCCATCAGCTACTTTGGAATAACTGCGTAATATTCACAGACCGCGAATAGGCAGCCAGTATACAGAATTTTGAAACTATTTATCGTACTGGCAACAAAGGTACAAGATAAAAGCCCAGACACGCTTGCTTCACCGATGTTCTGCAGCTGCATGACGCAGCCTCGAGGTGTTCGGATCATCAATGCGCCCCCCAGTCCTCCCCATGTGTTTTCTGGTATATAACCTCCAGTTTCCCCTTGCTTTGTTTAAATTCAGCAAGCTTTTCTACCTTTCAGGTCACTGTTCTTCCTGCCTTTGGCACAATAGTACTTTTGTCCAACTGTCCCCTCCGGACTTTACGGAAAATATATGCGACATTTTTCCTTTTTCGTCTGCTCACACCACATAAGTTTTGTCTTTATCACGCAGAGGAGGAGGATTTGCCGGAACAGATGTGGGCAGCGTGGGAACAGCAGATAACAGAACCAACTTCCGAGGACCCGGTAACCGGATATGCCCTGCAATCACTTAAGGAGACGCTGCGCGAAATTTTCGCCCTTCGTGCATTCACTGCCCTTGGCATCGAAGACAAGGTAGAAACACTAAAGCATCTTTTTGCATCATAAATGACTAAATTTTGTACCGCGATTTGCAAAATTAAATTATCTCACCGGCAATGAAAGGTCCGAGTTGAGTGATGGGTAGGTTAAGCCTCTCTCACTTATTCCCGTAGGTCATTTCGGCGGGGAGGTCAACCTCATGTAAACTGCTTCTTTAGATGTTTTTAGTTAACGGTCTGTGTTGCACTTGGGCAGTTTCAAACTCCTTCATCGTGGAGTAGAAGAGATTTTATGATAACGGATCTTGGAATGGAAAAAAACATATGACCAGAAGGTTTGTGTCCCAAGATGAAGTAGTACCACGAACCCGCACAACGACGACATCAGCTACACGCACAACCGCCGTAAACCGGAGATAGGGCACTTGACGTGTACTGGGTGAGGAGTGAGGTGGGGCCGGTGGCATGAACCCGTCTTGAGGCCCACATTATCCGAATATAAGAGTTCTTCAGTCCGGTTCAATCTAAAATATCTAACAAATCCTTAACTTTTTTCTGATTCTCTAGGTAGCCGCGTTGGACAATACTAGCAGCTAACTTAAGCTATAAGAAGTAGAATACCTAAATTAATTCACAGTAAGAAACATTTCGAGGGCGCATCGACCAAAGGTGTTTTAAAGTACTAGCCTATTATAAGCAGACAGTCATCCAATACCACTTGTCCCGATGCATTGCAATCTTGACATACCTCAGAGTTAAAAAAGGCATCCATTGTGTCCGCAGGAAGAAACCCATGCGGACACTGCTCAATCAAGGTATGTAGGCGCAAACCTAATTTGTATTAATCAGGCTGCTCCTTTTTGTTGAAGATCTACACCACTTGCAAATAAAAGTGTTTGCTCTCTCTATCTGGGTCGTGGAGAGTTATAGTGATATCCATAAGCACCCTTGCTGTTTACAAGATTTTAGAACTCTATTGGTGTTTTGCTATTTTGTCTTTATCTATGCTTGTGAATATTAATAGGTAACCATTTTAACTACGCGATGGAAGGACGTTTTCATGCTTGCTTTCCTGTCAAAAACCATTGAGTTCGGGGAGGAAGGGAGGGAGCCAAAGTCACCTTATCTAACAAACGTGGCATTGGTCGTCCTTCTTGAACAAATGCGAATCCTGCAGGTGAGCTACTAATAGTCAGACGATTCTGGATTTCCATTTCTCTGATATGAATTGGAACTTCACAGGCATAAAGAAGAGATCGCCATCTACCACGGATCATCTGTTTTTACCGCATTCTAGAACTTTTACCCCTTGTCCAGAATTAAAATACCAGATTTTATGGCATTGAAAAGCTGGACTCTGTAATGACTCGACGCACGATTAGACGCTAAATATACACGCATGCGTGTAAGTTAAGTGCAATAATTAATGATAATTCAAGTAATTTCAAGGAACCTAATAATCGCCCGAAGTCAGTACTTCTGTGCTGAGAACCATCTGTGCATTCTAGTGAACTGATTCAGATTGTCAGCTGGCCAGCCTTAAGAAGGATTTCTTGTACGGTATATGGAGCATAACGGAGACCGCTAATTTTCATGTGACAGAACGGGAAATCACACTGTTTCTGCCTCCGGTCGCCATGTTTACCAAGATTATACGTAAACGTTAACAGCAGAAACCTCGAGTACACTAATAACTATATCTTTAAACGAGCACAATAAATTAGGGAAAAACAGAAGGTATCAGGAAAAAGTTTCACTCAAAACAACTGTCCTACTTGCATTCGGTTACGGTACGGAGTCGAGTCAGTGCATGTTTAAACAACTATATGACCTGACTTATGAACAGTGGGGCGTGGAAGCAGAAGAATAAGTGAGATCATGTGTACTTTTAGATTTTCGTTTATTATAATGATAGCTGTCTTCAAAAAACTCCCAGATTTTCACTTACGCCAATTTTTAGCTCGATAGCAGCGAAATTTTCTTGGCAAAAATCATTTCGCTGTTCAACATCCCTCCTGCAAGGCTGGATAACCCATCAAAGGTCGAGGTTCACATGCGCCACGCCAAAAGAATGCTGCTGGATCACCAGATATACAATTATGCTGGACAGAGGACAAGGTGATTTGTTGTGATTTTCATCAAAATGCCTACTTTTCAGGAAGGGCCCTGGCTACCCTTCCATGTAGGTTGGCTTTATTTGTGGTCCCTACTACCTAAAGGCCTCCATCATTTAGAAGAGACCAAACCGCATACGTCACACAACAAAGGTATCAGGAAATCCTGCTTGGGCAGTCAATTTACCGTATCAGATTTGGCGGATTCCAGACGTTGCAGTAAGTTGGGCGGGTGACTTGACCCAAATGTGATTAAATTCGCGTCGTCCGCCGGGGTCTCGTAGCTCAAGTGATTAGAGCGTTGGCTGTACTAAAGCCTTCCCCTTACTGCGTGGGTTCGAATCCCACCGAGGCGCCAAGTTTTCCACAGTTGGGTCAATATGAAGTATCAGGCATAGTCTAAAGAAGAAGGCACGTTTCCCGGGAAAGGTTGTTTCGTGGTCTGACGTTGTGAGTGGGGACTTCGGTCACCAATCTTCAGAGCCCAAACCGCTGTTGGAAACCTCGGGTGATTTTTCATCTGGGAGTCACATTTTCACTAATATTTATTAAGTATGGTGCTAAAAACGGGATGGAAACAGGGAAATGTTTCAAGAGAATGGAAAGGAACTGCTACTTAAGTAAACTGAATGTGGTAAGGGTCTGGGAAAGAGTTATGAATTAGGTGTGTTGGTACGACAAAGTGAGAGGCGGTTATTTCGACCGGCTAATGCTCACCAAATCGGATCCGGGAAAACTTAGAGAGTGGAGGTTAAGTTTAAGCACATGAAATAGCCCCTTAAAATCGGAGTATCTCGGAAGCCATTTGTAAGGGGGAGCGAGGTCCTTTTTGGTGTCAGTGAACGACTGGGGCCAGGGGGAATCAAAATTTTTCGTACAGTGACAATAGACGTGCTAGCTGCAGGATGGGCATTAAAATAAATAAAAGGAAGCAAAACAAACAAACCAGATTAGACTTTGGGAAGGTGGACTGTGACTAAAGAAAGGATCTTGCACAAGAGACATTTTGTCGAGCCTCAGGCGGCGGGAGACAATGAGGTACTAGTTGAACAACCCAATAAGCGCAGTCATGAGCCCAAACAAGATTGTCCTCAAACACTGCCATCGGACCAGCACAACTCGTGAAGAAGCAGGCGCGAGAAATGTCCGCAAACAAAGGTTTGAAGAAAAGAACGCAAGGAAAACGTGAGGAGAAAGAGCAACAGCGTCGAAGACGCATCTGCCATTGGTTTGGAACTCTCATATGCCGGCCGATTCGGTGGGGCCTTGAGTATTATCGGCACCGAATCAGCCCTTGAAAAACTTAACCACTGTGGCTACTAAATGTGCGGCAAATGAGAGACTTTAAGGGGCATCATGCACCGAAGGAATAGCAAAATCTTCGGAGAGAAACTTTCAACATAAATTACCAATCTAGACAAAAGCGTGCTGTCCCGAATGAGGACTTAAGGGGCGACATTTTGGGTTGTGACAAGATTATACCACAAAACTCACTTCTCCGGAGTCATTTGCCCCTAAACCTAGCCACGCGGTAGATGCTCTAGACCAACATGGGAGCTACATCGTACTCTGGCAGACGTTACGGGGAATGCGCACCCAAAACAAAGGCCAACATTCGGGATGTTGTAATAGGTCTAGTCGCAGGCTCACGCTGAGCCGATTGGGATCCCTGCCGCCCCCATTTTTATTGTTGAAAATCCTGGTCAAGTATTTGTTGTGGACCAGGCGGTGTGGTGGTACGCACAGGTGCGGATTTAGGGCGTACCAAGCACCTTTGGCCTCTTTCGCTTCCGGTCTTCTTGGCTTGGTAATGACACCAGGTTCAGGTGGAGAAGGAGTGAGTGAGTCAGATGCTGAGCAAGTCCACTGTCGCTATAAAGTAATCCATACGCAAATCACCGTTCCTGCCCTTACTCTACTGTGGAGCACACGGTGGGGCACTGTCAGAATCGACGACTGAACTCTTGGGTATTCCAACGAAATGTAACCCACTGGTTGCCTCACAGTGCACATTTTAGTGGTTTATGCGGTCTGCGAGCTGAGAGCTGCTATTGAGTTCCATCGTTCTGTCTTACCGTGAGTGGGGATATTGAGGATTGGACTAGAAATGGCTTCTTCATGGAGAATAGGATTCCCTCGTATTTCGTTGCACCGATACGGGAGTCTAATGGAACTTACTTGTTTTTTAAATTTTAACTAGCTCATGGCAGCATGGACCGCAGTGATTGAATGGTTGGTGTATAGGAATGGCGGTATGGCAGCATTAAAACTGAGAGTTCACCTACTGACCCCGGAATGAGCGGAAGAGGACTGAATCAAATATAAATAGGCCTACATCAACCGGGTGGTTTTACTTAAAAACAGACCTTTGAGGTAAGGAAAAAGAAAACAAAAGGAGTAGGCCTGGCGACCAAACATCGCTGGAATCTGAGGAAGATGTATTTCTGAGAAATTTTGGTAATATGTGCTTTGGTAGCCCCATCTGATGTACACAATCCTGTTGGGGCTGGGGTTAAGGCTAAGGGCTATGGTTAGGGGTTATAGTTAGGGGGCGAGGGTTAGGGGTTAGGGTTAAAGATTAGGGTTAGAGTTTAGGATTTTGGAGTTCTGGATTAGGGTTTAGCGCAACTATTTCTCAACCATTGAAAGTACAACCACGCATTCCAAAGTACTTTTCTTTCGCATAAAACTAATTGACCTCGTCACCTGTGCGTTATTCGGCTCCACCCTAAAAACCCCTATTACCACCGGTCCCATATTAGAGGTGACTGGGGTTTTTTTTACTTCAGGTGGGGCTTTAAAACCACATCCGATCGACATTTCACGCAGAGAAGCGGGTAATCACAGTTGTCTAGCAGTATTTTTGCCTGAGATGTCGAAGGGCTCATTTCCAACAGCAGGTCTCCCGAATCTATGGGATGAGTGACTGCGCTTCTGTCTCATGACTGTTACACACGTTTGCGCATCGTTGTGCAGGTCGATACAGGGCTGTAGGAAGAATTCGACGCTCAAGAAACATGCTATGACAGTCATTTGGAGGACTGGCCAAGGATGTACGTGTCATGCGAACTTGATCCATTTACATGACTGTGTCCAATAGGAAAGGATAACAAACTTGGAGCCCTGAATCAAAGACGAGCTGTCTTTAGGGCGGACGAGCGAAATTCAAAGATCAACCAACGCAACGGCGATGCCAGTCAGATCAAAGCGATTATCGAACACTGAGATTAAGTAAAGACCCGATTGTCACCTATTAGGTGATAGGTGAATCGAACGGCAGCTACTGGTTATATGTAGCAGTGCAGGTGTATCAACGAATTATCGCAAAACTTCCACAGATTCATTCATACTGATGAGCCCTTGGCTGTTCGATACTGGCGTAAAAGACGAAAAATTTCTTCCCGCTGTAATACATGTGTTAGATTCTTAGGAAGCAATAAAAAAAACATCAACCATATTTACGGACGAAACCAGACGGAAGAAGACATCAAAGTATCTACAACAGCGGAAGTGGATTATGGGGTGAAGGGAGAAGGGGGATCTTATCAACCTAAGCAGAATTCTGAACCGAACGACTGTTTTGACAAATGTTTCTAACTCCATTTGGCGCACTTGTTAGTGTTTGTCCAAATTTCTACGACCGAAGGCTCTAAATAGGGAAAACTAATGTCGTTATGGTGCTCGATCGGTTTCTTGAAAACTGGTCAGTTGCTGCTCTTCCTGTTTTCCCTTTTCACTTCATTTATTTTAGTCAATATTAAAAATAAACGAGGTAGCATATTCTCGTTTGCTCAGCAGTAACTGTTTTATTATTATTGAACAATTTATTACTCTCTTTTCTGACAGACCAGAAAACACCCAATTACTGTTGCAAAATATCCGACTTTTTTCGATGGAGAATGTCAATGAGCATGTCCTCGGTGGGTTAAATGGGAGAGTTCTTGTTCAAAACCTCGCATCTCGGCTGAAGAGTTCTTCCAACTCCACTATTCAATTGCATCAGAAGAGGATCGACGGGAGAACAACCTCCGTTTGATGCTGCTGGTAAAGCAACCTATCGGGAAAGCGACTTCCCGAGCTAGAACTCCTTAGACTCCAATTGCCGTTCTCCGCTTTCCAATTAGATCTGAGAACACTCTTTCATCATGCTGACAGTGTACAAATATTACAAAACCTGCTGGAGGGCTGGATGACATCGCAATTCATTATCTTTTATGCTCTGTTTTGTCAGAAGCTCTTGGTCCACTCTCCACGAATCAGTGTGCGGTTTGTTACAAAAAATACAGGTGGTTAATCAGCCAATGACCCTGTAATTGACTACATCCTCAGAATCTATACGAGTAAATGCTTCTCACAGAATAAGAAGAAGGATGAGTGCAAGTTAAGTCTACGATCACTTACAAACTGAGAAGTTTCATTAAAACCTTAACCTCCAGGGCGATAGCGGCGAACCAAACCAGCTATAAGTGACAAGGGAAAGGCAAGTTGACCGAATGGAGAGATTCAGGGGAAAGTAGCCGGACAAAGCTCCGCCTCTTAGATGGCTCCAAGTTGTTAAATTCTCATGAAAGAATGTTCGGAGGAGCTGAAAGAAATAGCAGGATCTCAAGTGAAGTTTTATTCTAATTTCAATGAGGTGATAGTATGAGGTTTCGGAAAATTATCGCTCACGATTCGACGACTTTCAGCAAAACCAGGTAAATTCCTGTTAACTCCGTGGACGTGCTAGTCATATATGCCATCTTTTTAAGCGTATTCAACGCAACAAATGCCATCGCCATAATTTATGAGAGCTTTCAGTACTGTCTGCAGACCACAGAAAATGACACAATCACCCGGTCTGACCTGCATGTAAGATTTGCTGACTGGCCTTACAGAAAAGTGAACCCCTCCTTGAAAATTCACAGTTATAAGTTAAAATAGATCCATGACCTGTTGATGAACACTACCAGGTGGATGCCGTTAGATTTATTCATAAAAACCCTTTATGAAGTTTCTGCATACTGGTATGATCATCAGCACTGAGGAACGAAATCTGCAGTGACGAAATACCTGAAGAATAAGCATCTAATAAAGTTTGATACATTTGAGGCAGTATTACCCACAGGACCATTACTGCAGCTCAATCAGGCGGAACTCATTTTAAGTGAAGAAGGTGGACGAACACCGCAAGCTTGTTTTGTTCTCGCTACTGTCTCCGACGATAAACTCCTGCACGAGTTAGAAGGCTCAAAACAGTAAACGGAATAAGCCGGTGCTCGTCCAACCTTTTTCTTCCTCTTCTTCTTCTTCACTTATACGTATAGTAGGTGGGCCAACTCATGAAATGTCAACCGAAATTCCGAAATGCGTTTCCGTTTCGAAAAGATTAATTAAGTGGGGTCGTAAAACTAGTCAGCCTGCAACATAATTCTAGGATATTTCAGTCATCTCAGGATGTCGGCTTTCGAAAGAACCTCTTTTCAGCTGCATGCAAAAACTACGCTCTGTAAAAACTGACTACATAAGTAGCATGAATTTTTCTCATTGATTTTCGAAGGCCCTAAAAGTGCAATTATATTTCATGGAAAACATGCATAAAATATTCATGTTTGTCCATTCGGTAGAAAATTACGTCTTCTTCCAGTTTTATACTCGAAGGAAGGGTATGATTAGGTGTTCAAAAACTCTTCCAATTGCCGAATAACTTTGAACCCGCTCTACCGTTACACTTGGATTCGGGGTTTCCAAACTACAAGCCGTATATTTTCCGCGTACGGAAAACTACACATTTCTCTACGGTAATAAAGGAAAACCATGTAGGGTTCACAAAATTAAGCAGTGAATTTGATCCATATTGTTAACTTTACGAGCCGCATTGGTAAATGCAGAGACATGACGATTTATGAACGACCATTTCGCGGTATTTAAAAGTCCCACACACAGAAACGTTTTTAAACCTGAATTATGTTTTTCCTTCGAGTAAAAAATTAAGACAAGACGCAATTTTCTACCGAATGAGCAAAAGAATGAATATTTTTATGCATTTTTTCCATGAAATAGAATTGTATTTTTAGGGCCTTCGAAAATCAATGGGAAAAATTCATGTTATTTATGTTGTCGGTTTTTACAGAGCGTAGTTTTTGCATGCAGCTGAAAAGAGGTTCTTTCGAAAGCCGACATCCTGAGATAACTGAAATATCCTAGAATTATGTTGCAGGCTGACTAGTTTTACGACCCCACTTAATTAATCTTTTCGAAACGGAAACGCATTTCGGAATTTCGGTTGACATTTCATGAATTAGCCCACTTACTGTACACCTGGAACTCGAACTTTCATCTTCATCTGTGGAATTAATTTCTGGATTAGGTATGGGATGCCCTGATGCAATTCAGATTGGTCCTTCACTCCGACTGTAGACTCCAAAACCTCCAAGGGATGTATTAAAAACAGTCACCACTGATCTAAAAGGAAACGTTTAGATAGACATATACAGCGTAGTTTATTGGCATCAACAAACTGTGCTTCGAATGTTCAGCTTATCCGAATCTGTTTACATGTTGGTGTAAAATTTGGGCAACCTAAACGACAATAAAGAAGCAAAAAGGAGGATGACGTAGAAACGAGTGTGTGAATCAGGATTAGATATCTGGTAAATCGGATTTCACCTTGCATACGAAGGCTGCCCCGACATGAATCAAAGTTTGAACTGTTTGCGTACGAGCAAAAACTTTGGTGACTACTTATGGATCAACGGCGGCCGCTTTCTGACAGATACTTTGCATTGGGAAGGCGGACACTTTTGTTCTTCGACGTTAAAACAGTTTAGGCAAGAATTTTGTTGACCTGGAATTTAATTGCCCTAGTATTCGTCCAATATACCTGCACCAAAAAGCACAAGTAAGTTCATGCACAAAAATTGCGTTGGTATGTTTGAACATGACACACTGCTATGCTCAGCGGACAGTAGCGTCGAGGGGCTTGGATAGATCCAGGACCTACTCCGAGAGAATGGGTATCACGATAGATTTATTACAAAGAATATTATTGAGAAGCCAGAAAAACTCTCCACACACAGACCGCGGAAGTGAAAACTCTGTTCGCGGAGAGTGAATTCATGAGGAGATTTCTTGGCCTAGCTGTCTCACGAACCTTCCCGACAGCAAGAGTTCGGGTATGCCCCTAAACAACCCTGTTTTACGGGAAGAAGATAACGATGGGTTTCTGGCTCCAACCACCTCCACACGCACTTGCTTTTTTACTCGTTTTTGCTGAACAGATTATTTTTTATTCACGCGTAGGCGCCAATCCAAAAGAATACGAGAACATCGTCCAGCATGACTGATAAAATACGAAATAAGCAGCAGAAGCAGCAACAGTATCGCATATATTGCCGATTTGGGGCCTCGCGTGGGCTCCAATGGAGGCTTTCTTGTGATTCACAAGATCCCACTGAACTACCCGAAGTCACTGGGTTCCCGTCTGTTAGCGACAACTGAAGCGGCTGTCATCAGGTTACGCAAGCCGGTTTTGTGCGCACGGGGAGTCTCCTGTAGGCCCTGCATTTGCCATGGCCGAAGGTCAGTTAACTGCACGCAATTTTTCGCAATTTTTTTCGACTCGTCCACTTCTCCACATCCCAGTTATATGAAAAGACGAACTTTAAAAGGTCCCTCTTGTGACTCACATGTTTTACTTCAACCCGTCCACTAGTTAGTCTTCTAGATAAGTATTCTTTTTATGAATGATTAGATGGAAATGATTTGCGCTGTAAGTCCTTTGAGTGGTGCATATTGACTATCGCTTGGTCATGCCTGACACCGTGTCATCCCAACACCAATGAAAGAACCGACACTGCAAATAATCTCACAACTATCGGTCCTATGACAATCAATCCTACGAAACTGACGAAGGATGGTTTATGTACACAATGCTATTATTTGAGGGGGCTTTTAACAATTAACGGAGAGAGACTGTACGTGTACATAGCAAGGCTTTTCATGTCTCCCTTATTCCACCAAAACGAGAGGGAGAGGGAAGCACCTATGTCTGACCGGTTCATCCCTCACGGCATAAAATTCGCTTGGCAGAAAACAAAGGAAACAGGGAGATGCAGAATTGCCAGCGCATGTCGCGGTCAAAAGCCCCTTAAAATGATACACAAACTTATTATATTAGATGCACCACACAATTACTAGTAGAAACTTTACAAATGCACCCGAGGACGACAAACAAACTAAACTTCGTAGGTTTTCCGCTCTCAAACACAAAGGACAAAACTGGAGGAACAAATTCGATACGATGCTGTTTATCAAGATTAATGAACGTCGACTCGTGAAATTGGCCGCAGCCGCATCGGCTTGAAGTTTGGCGGTCCAGTGTCAGGTGCTAACGTCTAGGGGCCCCAAGGGCGGTCAAAGAGTAGGCAGGGAATACTGCGTCCTGTTGTACGTCCCGCAGACTGGTATCCGGTTCCCAATCTGACCAACTCGGTGGTTAGTCTCAAGTGACCTCGAATATTTTTGATCGCAGAAGGCAGCACATAAGCCCATGGCTTGACAGGCAGATCGCTAAGCCCACTGCACAATTATTCGCAGGTTGAGAATAAGTAGACTCAATCACTGGAAGAAGTATTTTGTTGCCATGACGTTTCGCATCCAAGTTTGGATTCTAACCTCGGGCCATCCCAATGGGATTTGAGTTGTGACTGTCTGATTGCAAAAAAATAGAAGGGATTTTTCAAGACTCTCTTGCTTCGTTTACAACAGTAAATACTGTAGAGTTTGCACGTCATTAAGAGGTGAGTTCTGTTTCCTAGAAAAATATGAATAACCCTCAGAGGAGAAGACACGTAATCGATGTGGAACGAACCGTACTCATGGTATCATCCCTTCTGACTTGACTCAGACGTGTCAAAAAACTGGCTTGTATAGGGGTACGTACAAGCGAAAACACTAAGAAAGTGATCCGAGGACTCTGAATCTCCGTGCGAAGCATCCGTCCCTGCAGCATGTTACAGAGCATTCCGCGTCACAGTGACTGGCTGGGAAGCATCCTATCAGCATTCAATCATATGTACAACCCACAATAATCGGATTTTCAAAAACGCGTTAGCATTTTAAAATGCTATGGTTTTTACACAGCCTAACTATTCGCTTCCAGCTTTCATACTATGATTAGGGTATACGTTTAATTGTTTCAAATTCTCCCGGACAGCTTTGAAACGTTTCCTGGAATATTTTTCCCTCGCGCATGCCAAAAGGCTTATTTTTTTAATCACAGAAAATAAATGGCATCATGCCAAGCGGTCAGGTAAATCCCAAAAATAAACCGAAGGTGGAAAAATTACATCTTCAGGAGACTCTCCATTTCCGTTGCCTGCAAAGTCTAGGTACCAGAGAACTCTCAGTGAGATCAAAAGACCATCAGCACACACATACGCAGCAATATGGCGCAAATGGATATTTAAGAATGATTCCAACTATATTATCGTAACTTGCCGCAGAAACGCCTTATTTAAAGTTTCTTGTACATTTATATTACATGTAGGAATCAGGTCGAATCGTGCACTATGACCAAAAGGCAAGTTGCGAGAAGTAAGTGGTCTTGGGAAGATAGTCATAGGTTCTACATACCTGTCCCTCGTGAACCAGGCTTGGAAACTTTTGGTTTATGCGAGAGATCAAAGTGCCGTCGCCTTGGGTTGGGCCCTAAGTGCCGTTTCTGGGATTGAAGTGCTTAACACTACGTGTTATGGGGCAAAAATCTAAAGTTTTACTGATAATATGGGAGAGGCATAAGCCAGAATTCTCATCTGACGCTGAGTTGTCCGAGTTTTGTTTATAATACCCATTCGCTAAGTCCTTTGCTGTTGTCCTTTACGTATATGGACCGTCTAAAAGCCCGACCTTGATGACTGTTAGTTATCGGAGCCGGTTAGTAAACAAACCGTCTTACTCAGTGGACTTTCGGATGTAATATTATGAAGGAAATGATAAAAATGCTAAATAGCCACTTTCATCCATCTTGCCCGTCCAGTATCGTCATTTCCACAAGGTAGTCTTGCAGACTGCATGCTGACACAACTGTTGTCTGAATGCACCACGCTTGCGGTTATTATGATCCACCAGCTGTCCCCTAAATGCTTTCTCTCTCTCTCTCTCTCCCTCTTACTCTTACTCCGTTGGTGACTGTAGGGAGGTTTATCAATCCCGTGAGTTTCAGTGGTGTGTCAGCTTTTGGCGAGGAAATGGTAATTTGGACATGCATTTCGCAAAGCAGTTCTGCGGCATCAGGTAGTCAGGACTTCAAGTTCAGGTGGTCGCAACCCAGGGAAGGGTCGGTGCTAACGTCTTTAAAGTGTACAGGACCAGATGAAACACAGGCGAATGCTAATAATCTCCAACAGATGCCTACCAGGGCTTTCTTCCACCCGCCTTCTGTTGTCTGTCCCAGAAAATCTGGCCTTTATGTCATAGGTTGCAGTGTCTGAGCCTCCAACTAATTAAAGAAAATGTCGCTGCGTGTTGGAGAGGTTGGCAGAGCGGTGGCGCGAGACCGCGGAGCAGGTGAGTGCATCCCTCATTCACACACCATCACCGCCACCACCACCGCCACTAACCACTCTCCCACGTTAGTTTCTTTCCCAATTGGGGAGGGGAGGGGGGGGGGTGAAATCAGGGGGTGGATGGCGTAGGAGGTAGTTCGGCGTGGATGACAGTTTCTCGCGGAACGAAGAGCGCGCAGCGCACGCGCGCCCACATATTTTTCGTCGAACCCCAGCGTCGAGGTCGCGGTCCACTGAGTCCATTCAATCTGTCACAGATTGGATTTCCCTGCCTTCAAGGTGGCAGCCCCCGACGCGTCGCGCACTCGTGGCCACGCCGCCGTTTATGGTGGTAGGCTTTGATCCAGGCGCAGGGGCGTGATGGAGCGGCGGGAGGGGGTGGGGGCCAGAACTGAAAAGGCATCTGAATAATTGTGGGTCGCCTTGAATGAACGATTCAGCCGGTCGTCTCATAAAGCAGAAATTAGCATAAAGAATCTCCCTAATAAGTGCTGCGTTGGCAAAGTCATGACTTTGAGCTGCTGCACGGCTCTCAGGTGAAAACAATGAATGCGCGGGGCGTGCAACAACGCCGTTGGGTTATTTCCAGTCTGACTAGGCAATTCTTGCAAATCTTCTATCTGACCTATAAAGGGGCAACTATCGGTTGAAGGACCCCAAGCACATGACCAGCCAAACGAGCCTGGCTTATGAGAAAGGTGGTGATACGGGTTTTGCTGGCGGGGCCTAGATATACATAGAGGATCGGCATAATAAGTATAGATAGTTGGTAAATGCGTTTTTCGGGTGGAAAAGTCTTGATGTATTGACATATAGCAACCGAAATTAAGCAGGACAATTGAAAAAAAACAAACACAAAGCATCTACAACGATCGCTTTTCAACTCCCTGAGCTGAGTTCATTGTAGATAATGCACCAGGTCGTCTACAGCAGACGACCTAACCTTGTACGATGAAATACCAAACCGAAATAACCGTGCCGGACTAAACACCCACTTAAATAAGTATAGTAGGTATTCTTTGTATGTCACAGACGCTTGGGGGCCTTCACCCAATCCTTACCTATTAAGGACACAAGCTCCGTTAGTTAGCCAGTCAGTTCTTACGTACACTAAACTACCGTTTTGAGTAAATCTGCCGGATTTAAGGAAGAACGTATACTACAGTAAATAGTTAATTTAGATGTCAAACCCTAATGTACCATGTTCCAGACACTATCGATATTTTGCTTGGTTTTTGTGCGATACCTTGATGGCGAGGCCTTCATCCCCACAAACAGCATATATAGAAAAGCGGTGACCTTTAAAATAAGTTTGCATCTGCCACGTTAACTCATCTTCTTATGTCCCCTCAGCTATAGCGGAGCATTTGGAATTTATGTAATTCTTAGCGCATATGACACGAATTCCGTGGCATTTCCCGATACCCCGATAACGGCATGGAAAGTGCATCGCTGATGTGAGAGGTGAAACCACGTAATTTGATTAAGCCAATTGACGCACTACTGCTAAAACTGCATTCTCATCGTCATAATCAGGGGGGGGGTCATGCATTTTACTGCATTAATATCTGCAGGCAAATTCGAACATCTTTTTCGAGTTTGTCCACATTTCGAGGCAATGCAAGAAGGAGAAAATCGATCAGTTCAAGGCCGATCAACTCCGCAGACAATTAGCAGTTTGTTCTACTTGGTAAATTTCCCGGTCAGGTTTGGTCCTGCAGCCCCGCGGGCGGTACGGAAACCCTAGACGTCTGTAATGCGGGAATGGTGGTTATAGAGGTCTTATGAGTGGGCCTTAGGACAAGCCAAGGGAAAGGCGGAGGTGCAAGAAAGCAAAGGGAGTCATATTCGAACAAACGAAAGTAGTTTAAAAGGGGTGAAATTTGAATGCGTAATATAAAAATTAAAATATGTTTGCAGAACAGTTTGCGGAAACTGCTGGTGTGCACGCACTATGAAGAAGCGTGATGGGAGAGCTGCCAACCGGCGGGAGGCAAGAACACATTGCCAGGGTCGCTCCGCAAAATGTTTCAAGAAAAATGAGTGATCGAGACAAGGGAGCAAAACAAAGCGGATAAATGGCCACGGGAAGCAGTTACGCAATTAAGGTGTCATAAGTATGTCGTGAAAATTTTAATTTAAAAGAAGGATACCCAAAACGAAGTAGTAGCCCATGAAACCATGAGGTCAGTTATTGAACGGTTCTTAAATAAGCGCAGTAGAAAAACTCAGTAGGACGTGAACTGGTCACACTCCACGAAAGTTTGGAATGGATTCATCTGAGTGATTTGGATTTCGATAAAGAAATCGTTTTTACTTTAGACCTTCTATTTTTAGAACAGACCGAGATACTGATGTGGGCTGGGGCGGAATTCGACAAAAGCAGACTGACATTAACGTCTTACCAGTGCCGTTGACGCAAGTAGCCTAGCTACATGCTGGATTAGGAAGGAAAGTGACCGTGTGGTCAACTGCAAGCTAGGTCAGCGTACACTTCGTCTCAACAGTGTCGCTGACGCTATTTCAACACAATCCAGCGTACTCAAAATAGTTCAGTAGGTCGACCGTATGACACTCGTTAAGTGAGGCTGCAGGACCAAGCCTTACCTCTCCGAGCCGCTAGCAATTCCATAAAGCTGGTCAGGTAGACACTTTCTTGTAAATAGAAGCGAAGAGACGAGTCCCAGGAAGCAGTCCTATAGAAGGAGACACGATCGCTGGGACAAGAGCTGGCGTTTCGGATTCCTGCTCACACCCATCATGAGACAAAAGCAGGTAAGGGGGGTTCATGCACAAGGGGCTGCAGTATTTATATGTAGCCGTCATGCTACCGCATACCTATGAATGTTCACGGCTCATCATCAGGGGTCGTTGCACTTGATGTGCTGACAGTTTGATGGCCGACATTCACGACGTTAATTGCTGTAATCTCATCACGTGCGTTGGATGTTGGTGTGATGATTACTCGACCACCTGACCCGCCGACCTTAGCGTTGGGAAATGTGTTCACCTGTGCGCTCTCCACGTGGCTAATTACTCCGCCTGGGCGAAGTCTCAGCATTGAGTATGGAATGGGAAGGTCGTTGCACTTGTTGATGGACTGGGGGCCAGTGAAGCATGACCCGAGCTGCTCCCCGCTCACGCGGTCGTCACCTCTGGCGAGAATTTCGGCCTCGTCGAATTTGAATGTGTGGCCGGATCTCGTCGAATGAGCAGCAACTTGAGAGCTGACGTCATTTCTCCCCACGGCTGCAGCCTGTTCGGCCACTCGCGTTTAGAGCAGTCTTCCTGTTCTCCGACGTAGTTGCTTTGTCCGCAACTGCACCAGATCCGATAAACGACTCCAGACGTTTCTTGCCGTGGCAGTGGGTCTTTCTGTTTCATCGCCTGACGCCTGATGGTTGCCTCCGGTCTGTGTGCAACGCCAAACCCAAGTGGTGCGAGAAGGCGGCCGACGGCTTCCGAAACGTTTTTGACATACGGAAGCGCTCGCCAAAATTTGGTGTCCGTGAGGTTAGGCCTTTCGTCCCCTTTTACGTATGCACCTGTTGACAAAGTTGCGCGGGTAGCCATTGGCTTTGAAGACCCGTCGGAGGTATTGTAGTTCGGCAATCTTGTCTTCCGGCTCACTGTAGTGCGTTTCTGCACGCCGATTGAGCGTACTTACACAAATGCGTTTGTGGCTGAGTGGGTCATTGCTGTTGAAGTTCAGAACTTGCATCGTATTTGTCGCTTTCCTGAACACTTTGGTCTTTAGGCCACCACAATCTTTGCGACAGACAAGGACATCAAGGAATGCCAGCTGGTTATTTTTTCCTCCATCGTAAACTGTTTGTCTGGGAAGACCGCATTCAGATGTTCCTTGAATGTCAGTAACTGATCCCGGTCGATAACGACGAAGGCATCATCCACATACCGTGCCCAGTATTTCGGTTTGTGGGTGTTGGAAGACCAGCGACTCTAATCGTTGCAGGATCCTCTCGACGATGAATCCTGAAATCGGCGAACCCATTGGTGTGCCCTTCACCTGTTCGTAGATTGTCCGTCGAACGTGAAGTACGTCCTGAGACAGAACTTCAGGAGCTGAAGGACTTGGGCGTGTCCCAGACGATTCTCCGTTTCATCGTATTTGCTTTGTAGGCGCAGCTCGATTGTCTCGATCGCCTGGTCCTGGGGAATAGAAGTAAAAAGGGGACGTAAGATCCAAAGATACCATGGCCTCAGTGGGATGGAGGCTTACTCCTTTGAGTTTCTTCAGGAATTGTGCTGACGAAGAGACCGTGGCGTCTGACTCAGCGGTCAGGAACTTGAGACGCCCGAACAGCCACTTACCCAGTCCGTACGTTGGAGTACCTTTGAGCGGCACGATGGGTCGGAGAGGAGCGCCGTCCTTGTAAACCTTAGGAAGGCCATAGAATGGGGTCGAAGCCGTATCTTGTGGTCTTGCCATGCGTCTGTCCGTCAGCGTTATGGCACCTGCTTTTCTCTCAGATGATGGACTTGAACAGGAATCCGAAACATCAGGCTAATAAAGCTCTTGTTCCAGCGATCGTGTCTCCTTCTTCAAAACTTTCTTGTACTCAGATGACCGCCCGAAGTGTCAACTTTGTCAACTTGAATTTGGGAACTAAATGCGCTCTTAACGGTTTAGTTTGGGGTAATATCTACAAGAAATTGAACTTGACCCGATTATGCATTACAATGACCTTTATTTTGCAAAAACCAAGACTGTTGAATGTAATGGAAATAAAAGGTATTATTCAAGTAAGCCTTAAAATTTTTAGCAGAATGAGCAATCTCCATGTCGAGTTTAGTTACCATGATATTCTTTGATAGATCATTGTGTTCGGCACCTGCCGGGACAGAACTGAAAAACGTACAAATCCTGAGTTCAAAGACAGGGGGTTAGATGGGACAAAAACCAAAGTACGCTAGGTTCGAAGTCGACAGAAGCAAGCAAATGTAGATGTAGGCTCCTTCTGTTTCTTATACAAATCAAAAATAATCTGCGCACCAAGAGGTCCAAGTAGGACTCTAATTTGGATTTTTAGGACCATCTGTGACAGCGGAAGAGGGGGGAGGGGTACTTACAAAAATAACCAAAAAGCAACAATAGGCTTATTTTTAGCATTGATAGTAAAAATTCAATTTGCGTGTAATAAGGCGGGCGAACTGGGTGTGTAATAGGATGAGTTTGCAGTAGGCATTCTCTGTATGCCGCAGGTGCTTGGGGATCTTCACCCGATCCTTACAGAACGTAGTCCATAATTGTTTTGTGGTTCGATATATAGTTGTCCTGAAAGCCTAGAATAGGGCGTTTGTCGGTTGGGAATGTGTGAAGAAAGTCGCTGTGGTACGCCAGCTTCCATGGAAGTCGATTTCAACTGCCTTCCGTCAGTTGATTAGGGCAAAACGGCCGGCCACGTACGTTTCTTGAGAGAAGCAGGGACTCTAGAGGCATAGCGCTGAAATAGTCAGCCGGCTATCGGAGTGTTTTGTACATAGCAGGTGTGTCATAGATGGTGACTAGAGTTCATGCGCCAGTCGGCAGAACAGTCGACCTAAGATATGGCTTTCCAGTTCGCCTCTAGGTGATGGGATCGAAAGGTTGAATTCCGAACGGGGAGAGAAACCGACAGCCGGTGATAGACAAGGATGCACGAGACACATCTGACGATGGATAATCTAGATCAAAAGTCACAGGTGACACCCAAGGATCTCCGGACTGTCCACAAATCAAATATTTACGCGACCGAACTCTTAGGCAGGTGTGAGCACCACTCGACAAGACAGCTGTAAGGGACGTGGTTTTTTAATGACCACTCACTTGACTTTCCCATCGATCTACTCGATGTAGACATGGCTTTTAATTCCCTACTGAAAAGAGTACAATTGACTTGTTAAGGTGGATGGACGACAGACACAGACGAGAATACCCAGTCCACAGCCAGTAGTGGTAGCGAGCTAGAAAAATGAAGGCGGGTTCCTCAACCAGGTGCCCTTTAATGCGTCCACTACATTGAATTTACTAGTCTCTGATCATGGAGAATCTAAGACGCCGTGTGAATGGTTAGACACGCAACGATATTACCCGTAAGCGCTGTCTCTTCTTACCGATTTATATTGTAGACTGTAGTTGTGAATCAAACGGAAGAATGTTTAGGCAAGGCCGCCTCTTTAGTTGAAAGTAGAATCTGGGATGAAAAGATATATTTTGTCCACTGACACTCTTTAAGCCACATATGGACACATTTTATTGCGGCCGTTTGAAAGAAATGCACTTGAATTTGTTCAAGCTACGTGTGGAATCTGATTCCGATGACTTTAAATGCGACATTATCTGAAGCAAAATATGCGATAGACGGTTCCCCTGCTTGAGGAGCTCAACGTCAATGGACGTTCGTTATGTAAATATAGTTCATTTGCCGCCACTGCGGATTAGCAGCTTCAAAAACTTAGTGGATGTCGGCTGAAGGGAGAGACAGCCTAATTGTCTTTCTATCAAGTGAAAATTTGAGCGGAACTTCAGGACTTTCTCATAATTTCACCACTTCAATCAGACAGCACTTAGGTGGGCAGTAGAAAATAGCAAGGAGTCCTGCCTACTACTCTAGGCTGTTACATGACCAGATTAAGTCGCCAACAGCTCGAGCATTACGACGGAGACAAATAAGAAGACGACTTAGGAACTGCGCAGAACTTCTAGTGTTCTTAGATGCGCTTTAAGTAGGCAAGTGTTTACTTTCATCAGCCCAATATAAATGCTGCATTTTCAAGGTCGTAGGGCCATACAGTATGCCCTGAGCAAGCATGATAAAAGTTGGGCGAAGTTGCTGAAGGGGTTCCGTGCACCTGCAATTTCTGAGGTACTAAGTTGGACTCAAAAAGGCGGTGGATGATGATTGGCACGTTTCGTTGGCTCTTGAGAACTCTATCTAGAATACTCTGCAGTCTAGACCGATATACTAGAATGTTCGTTTTGAATTGTGATTTCGTTGGAAATCGTATGATTTTTTAAGACAGATTAACTGGTTAAGATATCTTGGTCGTAAGTAGTTATATTACTTCTTTTTTAAAAAACTTAACCCGCCTTCCTTTCTTACTCGGATGATTCAGCAAGAGCCCTTCTCAGGCCCTCTTTGTAACTCTAGCGTTTAATTAACCAGATACATCCTCAAATCCAGGGTGCAAGAACGAGGGAACTGCAGCTATTCAAATAAAAAATGTGCATAAACATGTTTCCCAGTCTCAAGGTAAATATTTTCACCAAATACTTGATAACTTCACGGTATCAAGTCACGGAGTGATTTGTCTTATGTCATGATGATTGCCAGGCTGTGGCATTCGATCTCCATTGAAAAAATCGCGGATTCACACGTAAAACCAAAAAGCGATATTTCATGACTAATGTGAAAAAGTGAGTATGCCACTAAGTTCGAGTTAATGCTGATTAGCTTACCACGCTGCCGTGCATCTTTGGAAAAGTGACTCAATGTTAGGATAGTCGCATAGATAAAAGGCTGCTTGCTTCCCAACTGTCAGCCCGTAGTCAGCTATCTGCCGAAATCGCACCGATAAATGTCGTTTCGTGGGCGCTCGGACTACTTTGCTTTAAATCTACTGTCTTAACTGAAGATGTATTTTATGGAATGTCGGCTCTACTCCTACTGACTGCCCGCAAATGAGGACCTTCATCAAGTTAACATTCGTCCAGTGATCTTGGGCTACTGAATAAATGTAAGTAAAGCGGTGCTATGAATCCGAGGGTTTGTTGCTGACTACATCATTTAGGTATTTGGAAGTCGCATGGGTTTCAGATTCTTAAATTGGAACAGGCAGTAGACGTTTTGTGTATGCGACTATGGAAACGCTGAAAGAGTAATTCGGATTACGCTCGATCTTGTGAACATGACTTGACTGCTGCACGGAGCCAGGTGCTGAGGCACAAAAGGATGTTAAAATTTCACTTAAGTTATCCTTCTCTGGGCGAATCCGCCTGTTAGAGTCTTGGTCCATGCTTCTTGAGTTTTGCCACAAACAATATAACCACTTGTCTTGTTAGTATCGCGCTCAAAATCACACCGGCATGTCCAGAAGCTAAACTGTACTGATATCCCATTACTTTTGGTGAAGAAATGAAAAACGATGGCTGTATTTTACTTCGGAGAGCGTTTCAACGGCTTCATAACTTTTTAAAAACTGTAAACCAAGTTTTGCTTTCGTTGTATCGGCACAAAGCTCAAGAAGTGTAGGTATTGGCCTTTCCATGTTTCTTTGTGGAAAACAGATAGCCGTATTGAACCATCTTCCTGTCTAGCCATGAGGACATCCAGGAAAGAGAGCTTGTTGCACTACTCCTTCTCCATTGTGAATTTAATCTTGGGATGGAGACTGTTCATCGCAACAAGTAGGTCTTCGGCTTCATTGTCGTTAGCAACAATAGCAAAAATGTCGTCTACATATCTTTTGTATAGTGTTTTCCTATTCCATTTTTCTGAGAACTTTTCTTCTAGGTGACCCATAAAAATGTCGGCACATTTTGGGGGCACACGGCGGACGTTGACGCACTTATATGAAACGACATATAAAACGAACGATATATTTAGAATATAGCAATAAACACCTAAAAGTTTCAGTCACCGCCTTAGGTAGTTCTAACTGTATCGACTAATACGTGTGCTGTCTTAAGGTAATTCAGAGTCCAAAACATCACAAACCAGTACCCTTTTCGGGATTCCAGCATTGGATGCCCATTTAACACCCTATTCTCGAGTAAAGAATACCGAAGTCCTCAACATCCGCTCCAAGTCTGCTATCCAGTCACTTTTTCACTCGTCAGTAGACTGAAATCAACATAACAATGGCTGCCACATCACTGCGGCGCCCGCTAGGAGAGAGAAAGCCGTGGGCGACACCTGCTCTCGGTAAGGACAGTGCTTGACCGAACCACCCGAGGCGGGCGCATTTTCATGCTTCACCAGTAAGAAGTGCCCTCGGTTGACTGCAAACTTGACTTTACGCAATGAGGTTTGTGAGACGAATCCAAAATACTTTCCCGATCACGAACTGCCCGGTGGGGTATTTGGACCAGAATTTCAAGCAGTAGGAGGGAAGATTTTGCGTCCAACCCATATGCTGATATTTTTGCCCGCTGTTTAACCTCTCAGTGTGAGCATCTACCTTCTAGAGGTGACTGTACATGCTGCGATCAAATTGGAGATCGGACACAGGAGAGGCGATGCAGAAAAGCAATCGGCTAATCTGTAAATATCGTCGATAGAAAGGAGAGGTCAACTAATGTGATGTGAAGTTGTCTAGCAGTGCTTCAGCATTTCTCTTTTTGATTTCCCCTGATAATCCGATCAGTTATATGTAAGATTTCCTTAAAGGAGTGCAATTGAAGGCCGATATCTCCGAAGTGATGTTGGATCCAGATGCGAGGGCTTTTCCCCATCTGTGTAAATGCAAAATCGGAGGGTACTGTGAATGGAATCTGGCACATCAATCAGTTAATGAAGCCAGGTAGGAGATAACGACTTTGTCGGATGACAACAGCAATAGCGAGTTACTGTTCTCTTTACCACAAACTCGAGGCGTCATCCACACTGGTTCATAATGTCCTTTGATAAAATTTCAAATTTGCAGAATGTGCATTCAGCCTCTATGTACTTCCAAAGATCCGCGGCGAAATCAAAGAAACAGACAGTGCAGACCTTGTCTATGAATCATTGGTAAAGACAATATCCGCGAAGTTGACAGCCGGTTTGCTTTTCCTTCATCGGTGTGCTATGAAGAAGCATGAACGATCCAGAAGAATACTTGCACGAAATAAGGAGTCAATACTGGGGGAACTGGAACCTCCGCAGATACGGCGTTACTCCCTTCTTACTTCTCAAAGATGACCCATTGAAACTGCATCCCCACATACCCATCGTCTCACACCCGTGAACCTATCATCCAAAGCCCCGCAGGAGTAAGATAAGAAGAGCTCACATTGCTTTTATTCTCTAAACTATCCTTGACCTAGACTGTGTCTTTTCTGAGGAATTGGGCTAGTGCACATTTCAAGGACTAAGTAGGGCGTAGGCGGTTTCAAGCCAGCGGGCCGTCTGCCGTGAATTTCACGGAAAGTCGGATTTCTGAGGAATGGGGTTCACTTACATGTCCTGACGGCAGTATGGAAATGAGCATTTCTGCCTTGCCCTGAGGTTTCGAATCAGGAGTAGATGTCAGCTGTAGCCTAGAGATTAGCAACAAACGACAGAAACGTTTTGCCTACATAGATTAGCCGTTTATGGCTTAGCAGATACCAGCAATCGACAATGTCCCTGACAGTAATTGGCACAGCCGTGTCCAAGGAGCAAATTAGGTTTTAATTCCAGTGTTCTATTCAGTTATGCTAACGCGCTCGCCTTTTGTTGGTTAAATATGAATGGGTCTTAGTCCTATTTTAAACTTACGAGGGGAGCTTTGGGAGACGTTCTTAGCTAAAACAAAAGAGGCGGTGCTTTGTGTTTAATTTAATTGAGCATTTGCATGAAGTTTTTGGATGATAGTAGTAAGAAAACACTTTACACTCCGTCACAGCATACCAGCTTGTCCCCTCCTGTTGTGTGAATATTCAGATTCAAAGGCATTCTTCCTGGACAGAACTCTATACCCGACTTTTTATGCATTAACATAATTCAGTCATTCCAGTTGAAAATTGGGGTAAGCCTTTCGTTCTGCTTTTAACAGGAACACAAGATGTCTGCTAGACCTCTGCAACCTTCGTAAAGAAGGTTGTTACTTTTTCTCATAAGTGTTCCAAGATTCTTCAATATGTATTTTGCATTTTCTTTGAACACAATCCATTTTGACCTAGATTCAATACACACACGTACATAAGTAGCCGACGCCACAAACACATACACATACACTCGAGCATGAATTACCATCGCCAGCACGCATCCTCGCTTCGCCAGAGGCAACCGTTGTCTGAGACAGAGGCTCAGGGTTATGTGTGGATTGAGTCCTTCTGATAATCGGACTCTGGCCTAATGGGCGCGGTGATCCAATTACACCCAGTACCGGCGCCGCTATCTGATCGATCACTGACCTACTTGTTGTGTGCGCGTGTGACTCCGCGCAAACAGGAGGCGTAAATGGACCGCATTAAAAAGGTCGCTTAGCCTCGAGTCTGGCTGAACGGTATTATAGTGACCCCAAATAACTTCGATATGCGGCTGTAACGATGCGGTCAGAATCCTTCTACCTTTAGGCCGACCGTCTTGTAAGGACTCATATCTACTTCTCAGTAAAAAGTGGATTTCAAGTATGACATGAAGTTTACTGAAATTCACTGCTTTTCCCCCTCCAGATTTTAGCGTATTTTTGCCAGTCCGGTGGATGTTATGACAGCATTTTGATTTTAGCCCCAAGACCGAACCTTAAGTAGGTAGACAAGGAGCTCTGGCAGCAGTCAGCAGGTAAGCAGTTCGTGGTTTAAGTAGGAAAATAGTTTGATCTCAAGCATATTTTTGATCTTTCTATCGCGACCGCTAGACCTTCCGCGAAGACGACTACTTGGCAAATTACCTGTAAAGGCAAAAATAAAAGTTAGTCTTATGGGCAATGATTATCGACAGAGCCCCAACGGCTGATAAATAAGTGTTGGTCCTCGGTCACCGGTCTACGAATGCTGAGATAATAATATCGGCCAGCAAGCCATCGAGCGTCATCGAAGAGGAGGGGGAGACATGAACCCTTCTAGTATATCTTTCATGTATATCCCACCAGGATCTCCTATATATAAACCAGTCTAACGTATGACTATGCTGTGGCGCATTAGTAGTGGTGAATATGGAGGGGGATTGCATTCGTACCAGTAACATCCTCGACAAAGTATCACACAAAAAGGAGTAGGCCAGCGTAAGGCAAGAAACACAGGAATAAGTTGCTACAGACTTTAATAAATGGTTTCAAGGACATTTCTTTAAATTCGTCAGATTTGGTGGACATAAAAGGCGACGACCAAAATATGAAAGTGCAAATTCTCAGTCAAACTCTGCTCCTGTTGTAAAACTTCATCGAGATACCCATCGGGCGCAGTGTAATCATTGTCGAATGAAAATAAGGCAGTTCGCAATTATCCAGGGTATCTGGAAAGGGTTTGCGAGTTGGGATTCCAAGTCCCGACTTACATGCCAACATCATACCGCCATGCACCAATCTGGGGCCGCACATCTATGCTTCAAATCCTAAGTTGGCGCGGACGAATCGATGCGTTCCGCTGTCCCATTTCAGGAGTAACTTTAGCAACTGTACTTGTACGTTAAGTAACATCCCCCAAAAGCGGTAGTTATTGCAATGACTCACGCAAACAGGAGTAAGTACCTTAACTCCAAAACGGCTTCTGATAGAAGAGGGGATAATACCATAAATCAGTCGCTGGGATGGCAGAAAGATAATTAAAAGAGCAGAGCTCTTGAGGTTCTACTTAAGGATGGAAATACGCGACAGATTTTTTCTTTCTAACTTTGTACTTGTGACTTCCACCTTCCAGAGTCCTTTGCATAAAAAGAAGTATTAAAAAAGGTACCCTTAGACAGTTTAATGAGGCGAGCGCAAAGACATGCAGTGGTCCAAAATTTTACTTGAAATCTTCGGAATCCAACGTAAGACCAGGTATCGTTTGCTGATGATACGACATAAGGTCTATACTGCCACCAAAGATGCTTACTTTTTGTTAGTAGGCACTTTAATTATATTTATTAACATACCATAACGAGAGTGGCCTATCGGCAAGGTGATTACAAATGTTGATCTCAAGGTGACTTTAATCCATTGATTAGCGTTGTACCGGGCCATATCACAAACCGCCGAAAAGACTTTAACTAGAACTCTCATAAAGTTCCTGAAATCATAATGTAGTAAGAAATATAAGGCAAGCATTTCCTTATCCACAGTTATTATCAGTGTATTTCACAAGTTTTGGTAGCTCTGCACGACGACGTAGTCGCATCAGATTTGCATGCGGTTGTCAGTAATTAGATTTGAAGTCAAGTAATCATACTGAAAATTAGTAGAGTATTTGGTATAACGTGAATTTGGAAATACCACGTCAGAAAGAGAGCTTAGGTGGAATGAATTGTCGATGGTAAATTAGAAATGGTCAGATTTTACACTGTCAGTGGAAGGATCATTTTACTCGGTAGCGTGTTCTCAGTGGAGGGGAAACGTCCTTAGAAATCGTCAAATTCATACGTGAAATTTGAAGTTTTTGATGAGACAGACGCATTAAGAAAGGAATTTTGTTCTTCATTTACTTTCACGAAGTTTAGCAAACCTGAATTTTTGCAAATAAATCTTGGATTCAAAGTTGCTATTGCAGATTTCGAAGAACTCATTTTGACGCAAATGAAAAACTCGGTGCCTCGGTGGGCTTCGAACCAACGACAGCAAGGGGAAGGCTTTAGTACAGCCATTACTCTAGTTGCTTGAGTTTCGAGGCCCAACCAGACGACGCGAGTTTAATCACATTTGGGTTAAGTTTATCTGCCCAACCAACTGCGACCTCTGAATCAACACCAATGAATTACATCTGGTGGATTCTACATGCATTACTTAGGAAATCCTGCTTGGGCAGTCAACTTACTGTATCAGATTTGGTAGATTCCAGACGTTGCACTAGTTTGGGCGGGTAACTTGACCCAAATGTGATTAAACTCGCGTCGTCCGTCGGGGCCTCGTAGCTCAAGTGGTTAGACCGTTAGCTGTACTAAAGCCTTCCCCTTACCGCGTAGGTTCGAATCCCACCGAGGCGCCGAGTTTTTCGCAATTGGGTCAGTATGAATTATTCAAAATCTGCCATAACATCTATGAATTACGTGAGCTTGGTAGTCATCTGGTGGATTCTGGGTGAATTACTTAGGAAATCCTGTTTGGCCAGTCAACTTTCTATATCTGATTTGGTGGATTCCGGACGTTGCAGGAGGTTGGGCGGGTAACTTGGATTGTTCATTGTGTGAAGTCAAATAGTTGCCGTAACTACACCACATGATAGACAGAGACCGATTTTTGCGAACTTTGACTACAACCCTTGCGCTTATGTAGGTGAACAGTTCGCATGCACCGTGTAGGTGTACTTTTGAAATCTTCGCTTGGCATGAACCGAGTGAGTTTACCCTCGACTGCCTGCAGCATTACTTAATCCATCATATCAGGTCATTCGCTAAACTTTAAGGCCGCGAGCATAACTGATCGATGAAAATACGTTAGTGGTCGTCGCTACTAACAGGACCATTGGTCACATAGGATGTTTTTGAGGTTACTTGAGACTGCTTTACGTATTCAATAAAGACCCACTACCGTTCATTTTTGGATTTCCAGCGGTCATATGATAATTTGCAAACTGGAATGCTAGGACGCTACCTCCGTAAATATCTGTACGTGCAAAGTTTGAAGGAACGTGAGAAAGTAACTGCCATTCTTATGACAATGCTGTGGAGGCCTGTGACGTCTTAAAGTATGACATCTTTGAAAATATTCCAAAGTTCTCTGCGAAACCCACCAAATGTATCCAAAGCTTGTATTTGTTGTCAAACAAGCAATTCTCAGTTGACGTGATTGGAAAGATTATAAGTGCGAAAAGTTATCTAAACTACCCGATGTTAGTTGAACAGATGTTCAGCAATCTACGTAAAATCGTTACCGATCCATGGATCCCAATTCGTCTATGCTGCTTACGCAGATACAGTTGCATTTCTTTGAAATATCATGAAAAGATATCAGCTTTTAATACTGGGCCGTTGGCGATTGCTCTTTCTTGAAATGCACTTGAGGTGGGAAATTCACTTTATGCTCGAAGTGACTTGAGCGATGTGATGCGTTTTCACTTGTTCAGATTATTCCAACCTGTATACTGCTCATTCTAAGTAAAGTGATTTGATCCGTTTTTCGAACTGTCATGAAGTGGTTAGTGAGGCATATGGAGTATTAGAATAAATACGAATCAAGTTTCACGCTTTATAATTTGCAGTAACGTGGCTAAGAGTATTAGACTGCGCGAAAAACCTGGAAAGTGTTCGCAATGTTCGCAAAATTTCGAAATTCACTCACACAGGGGTATAACTTTGGAATGTGAACAGCCTATATCAAAATAGATTCTGCAGAATTCAAAAACGGACTGCAGTAATGGAATTCAGCTGACTGTAGGTCTAACCTAGAGACATCTACCACAGGGAGTAGCTTTCGGTGAGTGCATATGGACATGGCCGTGACAAAACATCTTTCAGACACGTCTAACTAATAGTCCTTTAACGGAAAAGTTCTCACTGAAAGAATATATTAATCTGAAACAATGATAACCTGTTAAGAGACGTTAGGGGGGATAACTATTAAAACTAACAACTGGCAAGAATAAAAACCGAACTTCTGGCAAGAGGATATCGTGATCGTCAAATTCTGTATAGAACATGCGAATCCGAACTTTCTGGCAAAGGTTCTATAAGAATAACTTTCCGGTTTGACAATGTGAAGCCCAAAACAGCCATTTACCACAAACAACAGGTAAATGACTAAATAAAAGATACTGGCATTTTGTTCAATTCACTTTCTCCGTTCTTTCTATTTTCCTAAAAAGACGAAATACTGCCGAATTATTCTGGGCAGAGTTATGTGCGAAGCGTTGGATTTTAGTAGATAGGACAACTTTCGCGGACATCTGGGGATGCTGCAGCAAGCTTAGTAGACTTTGCGTGATTTTGCATAAGCAAAAACAACTTACATTAGGAAGAATGTCCAATATATGGTGCACAGCTTCTGCCTAAAACCGGCGCAAATTTTATGAAAATTGTTGTTTCCTACTCCGTTTATAATCTTGAACACACGAAAGATGTCCAACATCACAATTAATGGCGATCGAAAAGGTAAAACAAGCAATATAACAACTCGAAAAACTCTCTGCTGTAAAATACAGGATATGTGAAAAATCCTAATGCGAAAAAACCCAACAGTAGAAAACGACAAGCCGGGAAGGTATTCGCTGATAACAGAGGAACAAAATGAGTTTGTAATCATTGTACATACTGTGCAAATCACTTAAGGTTTTCAGGAGCTGACTAATTCTGCAGCTCACCTCACTCCCTCCATGACGCATCTTCGTAGAGGTTCTGATTGCATTTTTAGGCAAACTTCCAAATATTAGAGGATTTTGGAATCATTACAACCCACTAGATGGGAAAAGACATGCTTGTCACGGTGAAAACAACTATTACCAACATTGTTTGAGTTTCTTCCACCTCAACGCCATAACAACCGCCATTAACAGTAAAAGAACTCGAATAGCCGCTTTTGTCTAATTTTCTATCATCAGTCTCCGCGAGCTCTAAGACAAGACCTGCAAGACAAAACAAACAGGATCACATGCAGTTGTAAAAGCGGAAGATATCCATGAGCTCTATTCACAGGTCAATCTAGTCTACTCGAAAAGAAGTGCTCCCATGTGGCTAACGAAAGTGCTATGAGAAGGTGGCTCCCAGACGCTCGCCTGGCTGGTGCCAACAAATATCTAAGGAATCCTTATCACAGTCTTCTTTGTCTCCGTCGGTAACACTTCCCTTTAACTGATTGGATGCGACTTTATGAATGGTTCTCAGGGTTCAGTATCCGGATCTCCAGGTTATTTGAAATCTAATGAGCCATGTTAATGTACTTATTTGAGTGTCCACCATTCCATGATTAAGCAAACCGCGGCTCTCGTGGCCTGGTATGCGTTGACGGTTCTGGTTTCCTGTTAGTAGATGTGCTTATGCTTCCGCCAGCCATACGGGTAGTGAGCATGGCTGCTTTTGTCAGTAAAAATTCCGGTCAGATGTCTGTTGTGGACCCGGGGTTGTGGCGGTACGCCTAGGTGCGGATTCGACCGTGCCAGCCACCTGCATCTTCTCCCGACTCCGGGCCTCTTGACTAAGTCTTGACACCGGACCCATGTGCGTGGAAGGAGAGAGTGCAGTAGATGCTGCGCAAGTCTACTTTCACTATAAAATAGCCCACGTACAAACCAATGTGCCTGCTCTCACGTTGCTGTTGAGCCTATGGTGGACATCGTCGAGCATGACAGCCGAACTGTCGTGGACATACGCTTCGATGCCTGCATTCTTCCTCTTATCCTATATTGCTCTCCTGTCATTTTTCCTCCTTTGCTCAAAGAATATCTTTTAATTTTAAGACGAATCATTCGAATGCTCTCATCTGCCGCTGGTGTTTGTTAGCTCTTTCTAGTCGATACTATCCTGAAACGACATCTCAATAAGGTCAAGCAATTTGCTTGTCGGATTTTAGATAGCGTTGCGCATCCCTTGCATTCTGATCTTATTTCTGCGAAGTCTTCCCGCCCGATGCGTCGCGGCTTCCGACTTATCTCTTGTCGCACATCAGCAATTCGAGATTCTGTATTGTCATTCCTGGGGCGCTATCTTACGTGTGAGTAGATAGAAATACAAAGCTAAAACTTGGACTGTCCCCATATTAATCCCTCATTTGTTTTTAACTTTTGATTTTGTGTAATCTATTAACTTATTTACTGCCTATAGTGAATACAGCCAATTCTTTGCTGAAAGTTTTGAATTTGTGATTATAAAATAAGGCGAATTCCTCTCTCTGTCTTTCAGTACGAATATTCTGCGGCTTTGCACTCTAAGAAAAACGAACTACCGGCTTAAATGAAATACGTTTCTTTAGACTAGGCACCAAACATTCCCTTATAGGAAAATCATGTAAAATAGTTTAAGTATCATTAAGGCAATAATTTATCCTAAAATATAGACACTGAGGAATGAATATTTACCATATTTTGTTTCTAGGCATGTGACTCACATGCGAATACGTATAAAGTGATTTGGAAATCAGTAGTAGTATATACCTCCGCGGTTTATCTGGTATTCAGTACTCGTCCATCTTTTGGCACGGCGCAAATGAAGCCTGTTGCTTGTTCATCAAATATCTTTGCACCATAACAGGGCCGAGTGTTGGAACCGCAAACACAACGCAATTCCACGCTTATCTAAAGCGTAAGTTGTATCCGCCGGAGGTTTATGACATATCTCGCTCGCTTGTTGGAAATCTGGTAGCTCCCGCCTGTGTACTACATCGGTAGTACGAAAAAAAGACCCATCTCAGTTCTGAGAAGAATATCAGATCGTAAAATGAAAGTAAAACGGAGCCCCGTTCTGCAAGAAAATGATGTTGGGGATTTTCTGTTGCCACCAGAATAATCACATTGAGCGCATGTCAGGATACGTGATTACTGTCGCCTTCCGTGTCACTAACACGGCCTGCAGATTCCTCAAAAATTCGTCGCGTTGGCAAATATACGGGCTCTATGTCGTGTAAAAGCATGCTTCGACTCCTTTTTTTCCAACTTTTTAGGCATGTTCGCCCACCGTGGTTGTTTTCACATATCGTAGGCCTGTCATACTGTACAGAGAATGACCCTTTGATGTTTCGCTGTGATAAACATTAGACCAACCCCATTGACGGAAATTCCCAAAATTTCATCACCAAAAAGTGAAGTCATACAAAATAAATGATCACTTTAGGATTTGGTGCACTCCGATGAAACTACGCGGCTGGGTAATTAGGCAGTCACTGTTTGAATTTTTCGATTCATTGTACGCATTATGTATTTGTCTGTGACATGATATGCCGACCTAATATCGATTCCCCTACAAATGCTATCTAATAAATACAAGTTAGCTGAAAAAGGAATACTCATGCGCTCTATTCAGAGGTTGCGCTATATCTGCTTCAAACTAACTTATAGACACAGAGATTAACGGTTTACTAGCCGAAATGATAAATAATGTTTTGATTTTAAAGGGCTGTGCAAGTGGAGTTGAAATAAGGATTAACATAGAATATTATTCTGTGGTATTTCTTAAAGCAAAGATTTTGATTTTACAGGATATATTTCTCAGTCATTCACAGGAATAATATTGCTAAAAATGATTATTAAGCTCTCGCTAAATTTTTCCATTGACTTGAATGCTGTAAAGAATCCGGTCGTTTTCTTGAAAGCAAGTAAAGCCACTTCTGATTTTGTCCGCTTTGTTTTAGAAAACTAGCAAAAGGGGTCAGAAGAACGAAGATGATGATTGGGCAGCCATGTCCACCACCTGTATACCCAGCGGGAGCTCACGCGAATCTACCGGCGAAGAACCTGGTGCCCGGGAACTACCAGCGCATCCCAGGCTACGAGGGCCGTGGTTTGCTTCTATTGACATAGTACATGCTTCCAGACCTTTTGACCATCAATCCAGATATTAATGGTTCGATAAATCAAGGTTGATAGTACATGCTTGCCGTCAGAGTGTTTCTGTCGGTAAAGATTTTTTTCCTGCTTAATAATCAAGAATTAAATAGAACGAGGACATAGAGATATGAGTATGGGAACCATAGTTACTTGAATGGCTTAGGTGTCAAAACGGATGTAACCTAAATATGCTATCAGAGGAATGCATCACAGTTAGGGGGCAAAAATAAGAGTAGACATTGAAATGTAAAGTTGGTTGCACTTGGGTTAAATGGTTCTGGAGTACATTCATGCCATTTTCGCAATAAAGCATGAAGGGGATAGCACCTGACCGAAGAGGGATCCCAGTATAGTTGTAATATACATCGACCGCAAAGTTTAGAGGCTTGCCAAGCTCCACTTAGGAAGGTTGGAACAAAAATATTGTGCTAATGGCTCGTGTAGTTCTGGAAGTCTGTCGGCAAGCCTGATTTCACGTATAGGAATAGCCTAGCACTTAATGTGCAACAGTTACTTTGAGTCTACTTAACTCTAAATATAAGTTAAAAGAATTAAAGACAAGGTTTTGCTTTGCGGCCCACTTGATTGATATCATATGGCTAGCTTACTAAAAAAATTTTAGTTAACATATCAAACTTAGTCAATTGTTTGATCAGAAAGGGAAAGAGAGCGCAAGCCGAGTTCGAAGCACACACAGGGAAGCACGTGAAGGTGGCGTGTAAACAGTTTACCCGCGACACGGCCACTTGCTACATTAGTAGGATAAGGAGGATGCAATCCCAAATGGAGGGCCACGGAGGGAACCGCGAGGTAATTCGCAGTCCATGGCCACTGTAGTGGAACCGACGGAGTTCAACTCCGTCTGAACAATTCCATTGGCAAGCCTACTTAGCCACTCGCTGGATTAGTAAAGAGGCCACAGGCAGGACTCGAAGCATGCATGTGTGTGTGTGAACTGATGCCTGATGTAAACGAGGATGGCGTACGCATATACACTCCTCCCCCGTGGCACAGTCACGTGCTGGAGTAAAATGGTAAGGAAGGTGCAAACACGTGATATTTGTAAAGTCGGCATACTCTCAT
>CACRXP010000941.1:129537-158391 GCA_902702965.1 Spirometra erinaceieuropaei | reverse complement strand
TACAACAAAGGCGTTTGTTAAATTTAATAGTCCATGTACTTTGTAAAGTGTGTTTTATAAGAATACTATATGACTAAGAACTACTCAACCTTTGTTTTTAATTGGTTTTTATAGTGTGACGATAAAGAAAGCATGGAGACTGTCATCAAGTTTACTTTTATCGGAATTCAACTCTGTTACCACGGTTATATGCTTTTCAGGAATCCTAAAGCGAAATTATACCCATATATTAGTAGTATTTCGTAAAAGACAGAGAGATGTCCGATAGCGCGTTTACTTGTACTTGGTTCTTACCTAAAGATATTATTAAGGTGTATTGTCTGAGTTATGGTGAACAGTAAACTTGACTGCGCGCTTAACAGTCCAATTTGGTAACAAGCGACATGTCATTAAATCGCATGTTCAGTCCGAATTTCCAAGTTAAAGAATACAACATGAAAGTCCTATTACAACGCCTAAAGGGTTGACTGGCAAATTCGAAATTTAAAGTATAGACTGGAGATCTTCACAATTGTCCTCTAATAAATTCGCTTAAATCCATAAGATATTGCGGGAAATAAGGGCTCCCCACAATAGACATAAAAACATGGGTTTGATACTTTTCTTTGACTTCACAAACACTGGTACTTGGTACGACCAACCAACAACACCATAATTATTTCGGTTTTCAGGTCTGTGCTGGCACGTGTTGTCGAATGTGACAGACAATCTGTGTGCTCATAAAGCACACACGGCTTACTCTATTCGGTTGTTTAAAATCTCTTGGTTGGACCATGATAGCCGAGGGACGATATGAGCTTTGGATGTAGTCCACAAACAGTAGCTTATCACGATCAAAGTCCAACCCCAGCAGACTCCAAGGCCTTGCATACTTGAGAAACTCGAACAAGCAGGCTTTGTCAGTTGCAATCGGTGCTTATGATCTTATAGGGTTCGCTTCTGCCTACAATTGTTATGAAAACGGCCTTTGTTTTATCAACAGACGTCTTGGGCGAGAGAAGCACGTAAAACTGAATTTGTACATAAAAATATGCACCCACGTCTTACGTTTGGACTTTATTATAGCTGGGGACAGTGAAATTTTCAAGGTTTTCCAATAAAATGTCTGGTGTGCGACCATACGAAGTCGGGTGCAGTTCAATCGTACTCAGAAACATTATCAAGCAGCAGAAAGCTCAGGCAGTATTCGTACACATTAAAATTAATTTCGCAAGTTGGCAATTGATGATATCGCCTTACCTCATGTAAAATAACGCATCTTCAGCACTCGTCTAAGCTTAAATCTGCACATATTGGTGAGAATGTTGCTGCAATGAATGGCTAATCAATGTTCATTTCTGGTCTGATGTAAAACTCATTATCTGCACTTCAAGAAAAGCATGCAATCAGACGGAATTGCCACTAAAGAACCACAGAACGAAAGCGCAGACAGGATGGAACAGGTAGTTACAGGAGTCCACACTTGATAGTCAGGAAAGAGTTCTCATAAATAACGCAAAAATGGCAATCACATGTGTTAAGAAGAATCATTTCCTGGCAATCTAACAATCGGCAATAATGATTTGCAGAAGTCATGCACTGACCCGTCGGAACTCTTTGTCCTCGACGGACCTCAAAAAGACCCTATTTCTGACTACTCTTAGATTACACAGGAGCCGCTGTAGTCACTTCGCGTCTTTCTCATATATTTTAATACTTACAGTCACCCGAAAGAGACGTAAGCACTCCAAACAGTCGGCTGAACTTATGACTTCACATGACACAAACAATGAAGCTGACAGCAGAGAGTACAAGAGGGATTCCTCCCAAATGTTTGCCACAGGATAATCCTATGATCCAGATATAAGTGCAAGAAAAGACCGCATCCCAATATCTGAAGGATACACATTTTAGAACATATTCTGCGGCTGCTGGAGCCCGGATCGGACAGTTTCAGGAGAGCAGATGCGGAGCACTGAAGTCGGCAATGCCTGGATTAAAGTTTATTCTGATGCATTTCTCTGCCCAGGTTTTCTTTCAAAATATCTTGCGTTAGATGGACCCATTCAGTTGTCTGTGCAAAAAGACATCAGGTTTCTCAATGCCCTATCACCGCAATGTAGGAAAGAAAGAGTGTTTACAAGACTGCCTTATCAAGGGTAGGCAGCAAACGAACTAGTAAGACGGCGTCCTAGAACAGCAATCACGGGCGCTTTCCTAACGGAAGGCGCACATCCATTCTTCATAAACCCTCGCCTGCTACACTTGAGAGGTGAAGACAGACTATCGATTACACCCACATAGACGTGTGTTTACTCATTCAGATGCTCCTATGGAGCAGGATGCATTGACAGTACAAAGAGGCACCTGGAAAAGAGGGTAAGCAAATGCATACAGTAGGTGGGCAAACTCATGAAATGTCAACCGAAATTCCGAAATGCGTTTTCGTTTCGAAAAGATTACTTAAGTAGGGTCGTAAAACTAGTCAGCCTGCAACATAATTCTAGGATACTTCAGTTACCTCAGGATGTCGGCTTTAGAAAGAACCTCTTTTCAGCTGCATGCAAAAACTACGCTCCGTAAAAAAATAACTACTTGCGTAGCATGAATTTTTCTCATTGATTTTCGATGTCACTAAAAGTTCAATTATATTTCATATAAAACATGTATAAAGATAGTTATTCTTTTGCTCATTCAGTAGGTGATTACATCTTATTCCAATTTATACTCGAAGGAAGGGTAGGATTAGGTTATCAAAAACTCTTCGAATTCCTGAATAATTTTGAATCCGCTCTACCGTTACACTTGGATTCAGGGTTTCCAAACCACAAGCCGTATATTTTCAGCGTACGGAAAACCATATATTTCTCTACGGTAATAAAGGGGGATCATACAGGGCTCATAAAATTAACAGCAGATTTGATCCATATTGTTAACTTTACAAGCCACATTGGTAAATGCTGAGATGTGGCGAGTTATGAACGGCCATTTCACGGTAGTTTTTGCATGCAGCCGGAAGGAGGTTCATTCGAAAGCCGACATTATGAGGCAACTGAGTTATTAAAGAATCATATTGCAGGCTTATTAGTTTTACAACCCTACTTAATTAATCATTTCGAAACGAAAACGTATTTCAGAATTTCGGTTGGCATTTCATGAGTTAGCCCACCTAGTGTACCTGCCTGGTTAGATGAAAACGAAAATAGATTGATTCCGAGTTCCATTCTCATACATCTAGTCCACACGAATCACCGAATCGATGCCGAAAAAACCTTTCAGGTTGTCTACCGTGCACCAGCAAACTTCTCTAAAGGCCTACACCAACGGGTGCTAGCATCGGTCGAGGCAGTTACTATATGGCTAGCGAATCCAGGCATTTTTGTTAGGGGACACTGGTGCAAGCCCTCCATTCCCCGTGGCCAACTCCGATACCAGGTGATCTTAAGTCACCCCAACACCCTGAAGACAGTGATGTACACTCCGCGTACTCGACTTACGGTTATCGCTCACACCCTACCCCACCCCCCGCCTCAGTCACAATGACCACAACACGCCAACCTAGTAATGCAGGCGGCGTAGAAACTACAGGCCTTACTGACCCACGAGACACTTTTGAGTCCAGTCAACTTCACATACCTTCATTCCATACATAATTCTACGAAACCGATGAGTAGTTTCCGAAAACAAAAATCTGCAAACTTGCTCTGGAGTCAGATTCCGACAAGCTCAATCTCGTGACATACGCCAAATGGAGTATATCCCCCAGTTCACTTCAGACACCCGTCATATCGACAGTTTACAGAATGAAGTGGCTGATGCCTTGTCCGGACCCCCCACCGCTTATCTTCAAATCAATCGAGGAGTCTGCCTTACTGATATGACTGCCAAACAACGCCGTCTGACTTCTCTCTGTGACGAGGATGTTCCGGATTCCATCCTCGGGACTTCCAATTGACTACTGGCAACAGTAACATTCCAAGTAACGTCATACACCCGCCATAAGGTCATCCTTTCTCTGCACAACCGCCTAAACCCTGGGCGTCAGGCTGCCAAAAGGCTGATTTCTGATTGCTTTGTATGCCCTGGAATACAAATGGACTTGGACACAGGCGTGACTCGACTTTCAACAGCTGCACAACTAGGCACCGTCGACACCTCCCCCGGCCCAAGTGCAAGGCCCCCTCCCTCTGCTCAGCGCCTGCCCCTACCTCGGCACCCTTGTGGATCAATTGACCGATGTCCGGAAGTCAGTCCTCTGCCCGATGTTTAGGATTCGACGGTTGTCAAGACCCTCCCCAGTCGTTGTGCTTCCATTTTCGGTGCCCAGTTTGGATCTCACCTCTTCCAGTCTTTTTTCTCTTTTCCAAGCTGTAGTCGCGTCCGCGCCACAGCCCATCACCCAGCTGCCAACGACATGGTTGACCGGCTCCGCCGCCAGTTGAAGACCTTCCTATGAGCCCCAGAGGATCCAGAGAACTGGGGAGACCATCTCCCCTTGGTCCTGTTGGGAATCCGCTCCATACTCAAGTCCGATTTGTTTAGTCCGCCGCTGAGCTGGTGTTCGGCGCCATCGTCCGTCTTCCTGGTGAGATTATCTCGCCAATCCCTTGTCCTGAAGTGGAGGATCTGATCAACCTTCTGTTCGCTTCCGGCAGTTTATGCGAACCATTTTTCCGGTTTCCTCCAAGTCATCGGTCTCTGAATCTTTTCTTGACACACCCTTGGCTACATGTTCTCACATATGCCGCAAATTTGATCGAGTCCGCCGGCCACTGGAACCCCCCCCCCCCCTTACGACAACCCTTTTCGGATTGTCTCTCGATGGGCGAGGGCTTTTCGCATCCAATGCGAAAATCCGGAGGGGTCATGAACGTGAACCGCCTAAAAGCTGCTGTATCGGATACTCCTGTAGATACGCTTTACGGTACCCTATCTCTTCTCCCTTTGCCTCCCCAACCCTCTACCCCTCCTCCTCCATGCCCGCAGCCTCCAACCCTCCGGCCACAGGGCACACTCTCTCCTCTCCTGTGATCCCTGTATATATCACGCACAGTGGACTTCACGTTCACTTTCCTGATCATTTGGCTACTCTCGTGTTTTTAGACGAACAGATCTCACTACATGCCGCCTTTTTTCTAGGTGGGGAGTCGTCAACGCCGTCGCTGACTCATGCACTCTTCTTCTGCCGATTCTGGCATACGCATGTGTGATAACCTCTGCCAGCACCGTGATGCCAATCGTTATTTATCCCTTCACTGATTGGCTGCAGCCGGGAAATGTCTCCAGAACATGCACTTGCCTGGTGTAAGCTCTTTCAGCAATTACCTGCTAGGCTTCCTCTCATGCCTCAGTAAAGTTTGCTCAACACAAGCCCTCTTCCCTGTCTCCTGGTTTGTCGAACGATCGCAGCATTCGACAGTGGAAGCCGTGGAGCAAAGCGTAGCATTGCACCATGGTTTTAGTGAAAGCGAAATTATAAAGAACCTGTTAATTCTTAATTAGACAATACATGTCCTCTGGAAGTCAGAGAGGCAACAGTCTTCTAACACCCAAATAAGTGCGAGAATCGGATTTTGCAAATTATTAAGACCTCATCTGTTCCTTTCTTGCAAAACTTCTTGCGTATACCAGCTTCCTTTGTAGCTAAACTTTCAATTCTCTGTCCCGCCAACGACATAGGACGGTGCTGCCTATAATATGATTGTTATTGGTCGTTAGACCTATGATGGTTGATGCCGTATTGCAGCTGTTGATAGTAAAGTCAGCTCTCATAGGATAGCGTAGCTCATTAGATGGCCACGGAGGGAGATTTTGGAATGCACAGGCCGGATAAATTGCAACTGGCATGCCCAGCGTGGGGGAGAGACCCAAACGCCTGCGCTCCCAACCGCTGTGAGTGTTTGATCTCTTGACTACAGCGTGGGCGTATTAGCACCAAGTTTGGGTTAAAACCTTTTTTGGGGAATTAATATGGGATTTACTTGACTCGCATTGACATGGGAGCGTACACGTAACCTAACCGAGTAGCGTAGGAGGTAAACCAGATGACGGTACCCAGTACGTGGTAACTCGCGTGCCCACGAAGCGTCCCACTTGCACTTGAAAACTAGAATTAGCTGACACACACAACCGGAGCAGAAATTGGGCATGTGGACAGCCCACTGCTTCGTGAAGAGTGTTTGATCTTCCGTCATAAAAGGTTGGCAGCGCAGAATTACTTAAAACGAACAAGATTTCTACATAAATCCCATTTTAAAGTACCCATTGATGCGGAACCTCCTCCTCTTGTTAAATCATCTGTCTTAAGCACTGGTCTTTTGGATGATCCGCATCTTTTCGTTAGTGCCTCTTGCTGTTTACAGTCCTACCTTTTAGTGAGATATCTTTCCTGAAGAAAAGACATAGGGTGTAGGTCACATAAACTACTTTGAGATGACTTGATGCCTTACGCAATATTGACTGGTTCCTAGACGTGCGATTCAGTCAAAAACTCCCCTTTGTAAGACTGCGTCCATATTTACCTGCTCCAACGTATTGTGAGGAACAGGCGTCAATTCTTTTGCTTTAGTCGAAGATGAGTGACACAAGTAACAGCAAGGATGCTTATGCAGACTTCTCTGTTAAAATATCTTAAAGATATCCACGGAATGCCATTGCTTATGCGAATTCTTCGAAAGTTTCGGAGAAACTATCTCGGACTATGCGGACGTTGAGTAATCTTGAATTAATCAGTTATCCTCCTTAGCTCTCAAATTACGGTTCTGATATTTTGCTAAACTCAAAACGATCCCGAAAGTTTGAAGCGAAACTTCTACTGTTCCAGAATGCAAGAATATATTTCATCGCGGACTGAAGGAGGATTATGGCGACTGGTGTATATCCGCACTGCACAGGGATACGGTACATGGCAACGAAATTCATGTCGTGGTTTCGGGATCAGTACTTGCCATATTCAGCGAGTGCGTAAATCCATGGACAAATAAAGTACCCAAAGAAATGAAACAGAGTATGAAGGAGCACTATGGGAGGTCGTTTGTGTGCGAGGTTATTAGAAAAGTCTGGAAAAAGAGTGCGTTTTGTTATCTCCTAATATCGTCGGTGTTCTTAACCGCCAAACAGGATAAACGCATGGTGGTGAGTGAACACAACAGCCCTTCACATCGATTATCGGTTAAACACTTTAGTGCTGTTCCAAAACGGTTATTGATAGCCAAAGTTCGGTTCAAAAACTGACTCAAAAATCAAGGATAACCTTTAAATACATGACTGTCCATTTCTCGATGAGTGAAGGGAATAACTAGGGTAAAATTAACAGCCAGCTCAAACTTATCTAACCCCTGAGTCGCTGCGGCAATTAGAGTGAAAGACAGTACAGCAAAACGGATTCCAAATGCTTGCGCCTGTCACTGTCGTTAGGCCCTGCATTGTTTATTGGTGCTTTCACATAGAAAACGTCATAAAATAATAGGAACCGAAGACAATATGAAGGGCTCATTTCTTTGCTATATTTCCTTCAGGTTTACAGACTTTATTGTCAATCCACGTAAAAGAAAGGTACATTTCGTTGCAAGGAAGCTGTAATCCATGTAGGGGATGTACCAACCTATGACGCACAGTGTAAATTTGTGGTTATTCCTTTAGCCTTATAGGTCTGAATAGTTAATCACCATTAAAGCGATACTCTTTAAACATTATTGGCTAAACATGATACAGTGGGACAAGCAGAAGGTACTGAATTCTAGAACATGATCTAAAGAAGACCAGGATCTCAATAACTGTGCCGATCACTAGCCGAGAAAAGGTTTTTATATATCAAAATGTTTCTTCCTACCTTGGCATGGTTACGATTGCCCCTATCCGTGGTGTAAGGTCTTTCAGGCCCTTGCCAACATACAGTGTAGAGTGCATCCGGATGAATGTGACCGTCGGCTCATCGAACCAGGCATTTATTCAGTGCACACGTTAAGCCAAAAAACTAATTTGCATGCACGCCACAAAGTTGGACCTGTATCTAACTAAATGGGAACAGAGTTGCGAAAATTCCCATTGTAAAATTCAAAAAGCAATATGGCGAGCATACGCCTGCTTTCGATAAATTCTCTTCAGGCCTGTACATTTATATGGCTATTGAGGTAATGCATTAAAAGATAAGGGCAAGTAGATAGTTAAGCAGTATCTCGGGTTTGGGGAAGGGAGGGGAGGGGGGGGGGAGGAAGCGAAGCACCACAATTCTAGTCAGCGCCCCGGAGAAGGTGGGTCCCGGCGAAGGTAATTACATGTGGGTGGCTGGCTTGGTGGCTTTGAGCCATGGCAACTGTGGGACCTGTATGAAGCACTTCTGTGCGCATAGGACCGGTCCGCGTAGCCTGATTTCAGCCGCCTCTGCCGTAGGTAACAAGCGCCGCCTAAGTGGTTTTGGATAGCTTGATGGGACCTTGTAAATCACTCTGAAGGCCTCCCTGGCGTCTATACGGTGGTCTGTGTCTACCATGTGCGCGAGGATTGATCTGTTGATGTTCTTTATTTGACTCTTTGCTAGCCATGCTGGAAGATGTTCTTTTATTCTTTTGGATAAACGCCGGTCCGTGCGACCAATATCTTCTGCCCCACAGGAGCAGGTGAAGGAGTAAATACACATAGAGGTGGTCTGAGCTGACAAATTACCAGCGATAATCGACCAACTGCGAAGGCTCACGAGCAGAGGATAGGTTGCGCAATGCAAACCCAGGGAGCATCAAAGGAGGAGTTATTGATAAGTCGATGGGCGTTTGACGAGGTGAGCAAAGAAGGCGGCAGCTCTGAGGTTGATCAATGAGTCTTTCGCTGCTGACGCCTTCCAAACGCTTACCGGTGTTATCTAATCACAAATGCAGATTAGAGTTTTGGGGAAGGTTTCACTCTTTACGTCTCCTACCGCGCAGTCTAGGAAAACTGTTCAAATCTAAACATTTTTGAAGGGTAAATAAGATTTTTAGTTTTTGAATCATTTGCAGAAACTTTCGAATAACTAGCGAGGTCCGGTCCTGCAGCCCCACTTGGGTGATGCCATACGGTAAGCTTTCTAAAAAATTTGATATATGTGAATAAGCAAACGTTACAAATATCAAGTAGTTGCATCTTCCTTACCATTTTAATCCAGCGAGTGACTGTGCCACGGAGGGAGGAGGGCTTATACACTAGACTCGGTAATTTCAGGTAGCAGTCTACACGCGCCTCCCTGCGCGTGCTTTGAGTCCTGTTTACGATCTCTTTATTATCCTAATCTAGCGAGTGGCCATGAAGACTCGCTAATGGAATTGTTCCGACGGTGTGGAACTCCGTCGACTCCACTACAGTGGTCATGCACTGCAAATTACCGCGCGGTTGCCACAGTGACCTTTCAGTTGTGATTACGACCTCCTTATCCTCTGCATCCAGCGAGTGGTTGTGTCGGGTGGGGGAGGGGAAGTTTGTACATGCCACCTTAACTCGATTCCTTTCGCGTGTTTCGAACTCTGCTTGCGTCCCCTTTCCCTTCTTAATCCAGAGATTGACTGAGTTAGATACGTTAACGAAAATTGTTTTAGTAAGCCAACCATATGATATCAATCAAGTGGGGCTACAGAACCAAACCTTGCCAAATAAATTTTATTTCCAAGAATTTAAAACCAATTCCGATAATATGGCTTACTGGGGCGATGAAAGAGACTAAGGTGAAGCTCTGCTGGTATTGTTGGATTCGTATCAGAAGGTCATCAAGATAGGTAGGGCGCTTTACAATCAGGATTTTGTTCTGGTGTCGATGTCGCCAGCCAGCGGTCATCGAGCAGGCATTATAAATGTCGGTAGTAAGTCGGTTATCAACTATAAACTGGGTAGCGCAATATTTTCAAAAAAACAAATTGAAAAAATATCTGCCAGCCTAACGGCAGGAAGTTCTCATGCAGACAAACCTGATTGATGTAACCAGAACTGGAAGGAATAGTAGAGACTGTACCTACATTGATGTACACAGAATTCCCTGAATAAACGTCATTTCCATGGAATTTTCCACCTCGGGTAACTGTGACGGACACTTTTTAATATGACTATGAGTTTTTCCAGGTCTTCATTTCCTGCTTTTGAAAACGGAATATTCCACTCATTTGAGTACTTTTTGGGTGAAGGTCTTCAGTCTGAAGAACATGGTTTAATTCACACAACTATCTCAAATTCGCGGAATTTCGCACTATAAATGGTGAGTTACCTCCGTCTGAAGTCTACGCCGGAAGTCAGCTTGCGGTGAAAATGTATCGTTTATGCTAGCCGGTTTTCTATCATTATTTTGGCAAACCTTTCCGCATATAATTATAGCAAAGAATTTCGATCGGCAGTTATTGAGCTCTTGGTATCTGAAATACAAGGAGCGGGGATGTTTTCGATCACGTTTGCGTGCTCAGGCCCATTAGAGTGCATTGCACTCTTCCTCCAACAATTCTTGGCTTCTACGTATCCGTTTACAAAGTGAAATTCCGTAGATTTTGTTAAGACAAATATAAAAGATACTAATTCTCAGAATCCTTGTACATGCAGACACTTCAAGCAATGAAAATTCGGAAGTTTCATAAGTTTCTGTTTTTCTAGTTCCTTATACTTACGAAATTCCGAGTTCGATGATGACTTCTAGCATGTATTCAGTTGTTAACTTTTAAACATCCTCGGTTTTGGCAAACACATGCAGTGGACATAATAAAATGCACTTTAATCCTAATGTCACACAAAACATGCCATGTGAAATCTAGTCATCACCGAATTCCGGAGCCTCAAGTGCAATCTCTTTAAGCACCGGGTAAGCAGTCACAAGACTGGCAGATATCGTCTATTTACCCCTTCCAATAAGTTGCAAGATGTGGTGCCTATGAAAATAATAGGTTTCTAGCAGATTTGCATAGTTCATTTGACCTAATTTTGGGAATCTCGGCGGCTCTGGTGGGGTTAGAATTCAAGACAACAAAGGGAGGATTTGTGGGCAGCCAAAACCGTTAGAGTGTAGCTGTTTAGAGTGTTGACTATATACAAGCCCTGTCTTAGGTCCAAATTCCACTGCGGTCACTGAATTTTTTACGAATGTGTCAAAGAAATATCCCTAAAACCCACATGCAGGAGCTGATTGCTACATTAAACTGCATGTTTTTTGCTCGCTTTATACAATCAATCTTGGTGCTTTGAGTCATATGGAGTTTAATTTATTAAATAAAAGGACCTTAACAATAGGCAAATGTCTCCGGTTCCTTATATGCAAATAGATGATGCAAATATAGTCCATTTTTATCTTCGATTTGATGACACAAATCAATAACATAATAGGTACATTGAAACGTCATGAACAAATAATAATTTCTAAGCCTGACAAAGGCCATGGAGTTGTTATTCTTAACCGGAAGGACTATGTGAGGAAAATGAAGTGTATCTTAGATGATCAGAGCAAATTTCGCTTAGAGGCGTCTGGGAAAGATGAAACCAAGACATTGGAAGACTCAGTCTGGAAAAAGGTTCAAAAGTTGTTGGGCAAAAACCTGATTGATACTAAAACCGCACTTATCCTAAAACCGAGAGGTACACATATCCCCAGACTATATGGTCTACCAAAAACGCATAAAAAGGACACACCTTTACGACCAATTCTTTCTATCTAATGCACCTACACACAGATTAGCAAAATGGCTTGTCAAGGAGCTAGAACCAATTCGGCAATTGTTTTCCACCTAAACGATAAAAGACAGTCTTCATTTCATTAAAGAAATTAAGGACCAGAACATCGCCGACAAGTGTATGATCTCTTTAGACGGGGAATCCTTATTTACCAATCTACCATTGGTTGAAACAATAGATGTTATATGCGCCAATGCGTCCAAAACCCGACTCTCCCCCGAACTACTACGAGATCTGTTGGTACTTTGCACCAAAGATGTTCAATTTCTGTTTAATGGGGAACTTTACAGACAAATTGACGGAGTCGCAATGGGTAGTCCACTTGGGCCAACCCTCGCCGATGTTTTTATGGGTTACCTAGAAGATAAAGTGTCCTCAGAATTAAACATGACAACATTATACAGGAGATACGTGGATGATATTTTCACGATTGTTGATAACAAGGAAGACGCCTCCGACCTACTTTGCCTGATGAATAATCTGCATCCTAAAATAAAATTTACGATGGAAATGGAGCAGTTTAACAAGTTACCCTTCCTGGACGTCCTCATGTTTAGAGAGGATGATGGTTCAATAAGACGCTCCGTCTTCCATAAGACTACGTGGAAAGGGCAATACCTACATTTTAAAAGCTTTGCGCCAATACAATGGAAGCGTAATCTAGTACATACTCTTTTTCAAAGAGCGAGAAATATTTGCTCCAGTGAGGCCATAGATACAGAAACTGGCCGTATCAAAGAAGCCTTACTTAATCGTGGTTATCTTGCACGCTTCATTCAGAAGTACAGCAACCATTTACGGCCAAAGTTGACGGAACAGTCCGTTCCGAAGAAGCCCGTTATAATATGTCTACCTTTTAAGGGTGACAACGTATCAAACACAATCAAGCGACGCTTGCGATGCACTATAGAAAGAACGTACAACGCAGCAGAGCTTATCTTCATCAGTTCCACAAAAAGCCTTCCAATTAACCGGGCAAAGGATGCCTTGCCAATGCACGCCACCCCCAATTGTGTGTATGAATTCACATGCACTTGCGGATGCAAGTACATTGGGCGAACGCAAAGGCAATTGGCAACCAGGGCCGCTGAGCATTTGCCTGATTGGCTTTTTAAACAGGAAAATAGAACCCCCCGTTCGTCTACAACGAAACACCTGCTAGATAGCGGTCATGTTGTCGACCCTAAAGCATCCTTTCGAGTACTTCTCTGAGCACGTACAACTCGAACCTTGCGTTATTGTGAAGCAGCCTACATACGGAAGGAGAAACCAGACCTGTGCAAGCAGTTAGATCACGTGATCAATCTGCAATTGCCCTGGTAATCTCACGCCTCTATTTTCCTCTGACTGTGATTTGTTGTTAACATTTCGTCTTCCTTTTTCCTTTTTGATGCTTATGTGGACGTCTTAGCTGATTATTGATTATTTTGAACTTTGACCTTGCTCCTATGCACTGCCATTCTGTACAAATTCATACTGCTGTGCGCTTTCATTCGTTACCAGAACATCTATCTGTACACCACACATTTTTTACGTTGCAAATAGGGTACTCAAAGGCCTACGCCTATTTCCCTCAATAAACTGAACTGAACTGAACTGAACCTATGTTATGCAGAGACGGGTTGCAGTTGCAAAGCCGTCACGAAATCTGTTAGCCCCAATAAATTCTGCTGTACATGCTTGTTTTCAATAATAGGTACAAACAGCTTTATACTTGTAGCTGTTTTTCAAAGCAGCCGTAGCTGCTGGAATAAAACACAATGGAAAAAATTTTGGGGTCTAAGTTGCGATTAAATATTCTGTGCGGCAACAGCACCCAAAAATTCCTTGAAGTCAAATTCGCCGTCTTTGTTTGCATCATTTTTTCTCAACCACTCCCTGATATGCTCCACCATAGCAGAAGGGACGCCCTCCTCAGTAAGCCTGTCGATTTCATTCTCGGTTATCGTTCCAGATCCATCAACATCCAGCCGATCAAATATTTGCCTCACACTTGAAAGGAACAAATGAAAACAGATTAAATTTAAGAAATCTTATCTTCTCACTTACTTTTGGAGGAAAAAAATATAACTTTTGAAAATGAAAACAGAACTGAATGTGGTCAGTTAGGGCTTTTATCATTTTTACGACCTTTTGTGTTTTCTACATACCTAAGAACACTGACTGAAATCTTTTTAGTTGATATTTTAACGTCGATAGGCGAGTGTAGTCACACCAAAATTATTCATTTCCGACAGTCACCAGAATTATATTTTTAAGAAATTTCAGTCCAACTCTTAACTGTACTCAGAAAAGGCATCATTTGTCTTGGACTGATATTTTTATTCGTCAATGCTCTATCAAATAAGTGATACCTATTATGAAGATTTCTCGTGGACCGCACTTTTGAGGGCTAACACTTTAAATCTTTGGATGACATGCTTGAGGGAAGAATTTTCGATTCGGAATTTCACAACAAGTTTATGTGGTATTTCTAAGCACCATTGTTCTATTTCTTTTTATAACAAGGCGACAGGCGAGGGACATAATGTACACAAATTATACGAAACTCATCAACATGCAGATACTATGTCGCTCGAACAAATATCTCAGCGTTTTCAAAATAAAATATTTATTCGGTCAGATCGAGTTTGTAGCCCGGAATTGGAAACTAAACTAACACTAAAAAACCAACTCTAACTGTAAAACCTTAATCAAACCACCATCCCTGAAACCTCACCCTAACCGTAACCGTAAAACCTAACACTAAAACACTAAACCATAAACCTAGAAACTTAACCTAATATTAACCCTAACACTAAAACCCATCTTTACCTTTAACCGTAAAACCTAACCCTAAACGTAACCCTAAAGCCCTTACCCGAACCAAAAAATTCTAAACCTAAACATAAACTCCAGCCTTAACCTTAACTCTACACCCTAACTCGGAGCCTAAAACCTGACCCTAACTCTAAACCCAAGACCTAACACTAAACTTAACCCTAAAACCTAACACTAACCCAAAACCTAACATTAACCAGTAAACCTAACCTTAACCTTAACCCTAAACCCTAACCCCGACCTTCACCCTAAGACCTAACCCCAACCCCAACCTTAACATTAAGACCTAACCCTGAAACCCTAACCCCAAAACGTAAACCCGAACCGTAACGTTAAAACTTAATCCTAATCCTAACCTTAACCCTCACTAAGCCCAACAATCTGACCGAAACAGGCGACCTGCCTAACTCAGTAGAAACACACCCACTGATAACAAGTTTCCTCGATAAGGGAAACACACTTGCTGATTACAAGTATGTACGTCGACAGTATCAACTCATAATGTCTAGCTACGAACTGCGATCTTACCAAATTTCCATATCTGAATCCAAACCCCAAATACAGATAAAATTTCAGCAAAATGAGCATAATAACTAATGTTCAAAATAAACAAACATCAACAATCAATGGACAGACAAACTCGTCATCCAGTCATATGTCCGAAGCTATGGCTTTTATGGGTTGAGGAAAAAAACTTCAATCAAAAGCCGGCGTACATACCTAAACCTAACACGTTGACTGGTGTTCTAGGCTTATCAGTATTAAACTGTTAGTAAAACAAGCGAGAAAAACTGAAAGCATATTTGCATTATGTATTTATCGTTATGTTATATTTAGTTTTGGCATTGCAGCGCAAAACGCCATCCACCATGTCATTTTTAACGTCTTGTTAGTGATAAGTCTGAATTGGCGGCTTTGACCCGGTTTTTTCGCCGGGCTGTGGTGGTAAGTCAAAATCAATGTTCAAGGAGAAGAAAGTGTCAGTTTGACCAGAGGTTCATCTTAACCTGGAGCCAGTGCGCTGCTGTTTTTATTTACGACTAATAAGCGATACCTAGACGGCCAAATCTTGCATGTGTTTCCTAGTATTTCTTATGTGCATAGTGTAGAAATAAGGCAATCTGAGTTTCGATTCGATATAATGGGAAAAGGGGGCACCTTGGAAAAAAGCCGAATTTCACTTGTGAATTTGCAAGTTGTCACTGATGTCAGTCCGTCGTCAACTGGAAAGTATAAAGGGAATGCGGGTTCGCCCCAGCAAAGCTTTTGTGGTCATAGGTCTTACATAAACAGACCACCCTACGTATGATTACCAGACGCGGCTACTCAATAAGCGAGATACTGCTACAACTCTGCCGGAAATTAGGGACAATCTCAGTCTCCATGCCAACCTGTCACTGGAGGAAGCAAATCAACTTGACCAGTTGCCTTTCGAAAATGAAACTCACATTTGCCAAAATAAGATTCAGTCATGAGCTTGCGCTACACATTTCTTATCGACTTTGAATCTATTTTACCACCCTCTGTTCCTTCAAATGACATGCACGCGGACACACGCAGCTCTGTCATTGACCTCCTTTGGCTAAAAACTTTTCAGCTAACCCTACCAATCTAATAATAGAAGGGATTACGATCTATGAAGTCCACTAACGGTTTAGCTGTTTCACGCGCTGTCAAAGTTGGCCTAACCATAATCATGGATAAGACTGACTGCCTTAATGAGGCGGGCGAGATTCCCAATGACAGGGAAGCCTGTAGCGGCACAGCAGTGAGAATGTGTGTAGTCTGGGAGCTACACCTATCTGGTCAAATCCCAAGTTGAAGGGAGAAGACGGAAGGCACGAGAATTGGTGGTTTATTGTGCACAGAACCCGGAGTTGCCCTCTCAGGTAGCAGTGGCCACTGGCGAAGCCAGGGCTGGTGTTGACTGCGTCCAGTCAGGCCTGAGAGTCCCTGAGATAGTGGTGGCAGCCGCTTTTGTAGGCTCGTGGGCCAAGCTCAAGTCAGTGTGTGTTGCATTTGCCAAGGGGTGGTATCCTAGTGGCTTAGGTTGTGGTTGCAGGGGGAGGTGCGTTCAAGTGGCCGCATGGGCAGCTGCGGCTGTGCGGACGCAGGTGTGCCCGAGCTGTCAAGTCGTGCGGCTTCAGGTCAGCGCGTCTGGAACGGCTCACTGCAAAAGGGTGAATGACCTCCAGACAGTGAGGTCTTTAACAATGACGCCAAACCGTTCATGATGGCTGCCCGTTACAAACCTTCACCCCACTCGCTGAATCCCCAACGTAAAGCGGTCTGCACTCGTCAAGTAAAAGGTGAACTTGCTCGGCAAACTGGTAGGTCTTAACGACTAAAATTTAAAGTCCTCAGTGATCCACCCATCGCAGTTGCATCTGGCCTCTCACTGGTTCACAAAGCAGATTTTCCGGATCACCACTTTGCAACCGTCTCAACAAGTTTGTAGACATCTAAAATATCTACCTGATGTATCGCGCTACAGCCCTCAACAGCTCTCACGCGCTTCGCCGAGGGATCCGGAACCTAAAATTAAGTCCTAATGAATGCATTCTGCCTTTCGATGTCATTTCATTTTTCCTCAATGCCCGATAACTTGAAAAATGAATGGACAGCATTTTCTTGCGTTAAGGACACCATTCTTACAGAGCAACAGACGAATAAAATTTATCACATCACGTACACAAATGGTCTCTGCGTGTATGTCGATAACATGGATCGACACCTGCACCCTCATATTGACGATAACAACCTAAATGTCTCTCGTTTTGCGTATGAACTCGAAAGTGACTATTGCTTTGGCAGAGACGGGAGCAAAGGTGTTTCCATGGCTCAAAAAAGAGTTACGAAAAGTTCTCGAGACTTGACAGCCTAACCCAAATATTACCAACCGCCATGTCAAACTAAATTCGCACTATGAGGGTCAATGCTCACTGATCCACGTCAAATTATCGATTGCCAATATGTATCTGGCAGCCGGAAGCCTCAGTTATCCACCTCCTCCAGTTCTCCTTCAAAATAAAAGGCTCACCCCTCACACGCACGAGTGGTTGTTCATGTAACCTTCATAACCTCAAATGATTTACTGTTATAATTCAACTATCTTTTTGCATGGCGACAGGCTGGCATCATCAACCTGCAAATTCATGAATGTAACACAGTTATTCCTGGGAGGATGTTCACCGACTAGGTCGCTGAAAATGCTCCTTCCGTTGTGCTTTGCGACCTAATCTTAATCCCTCACAGGCAGTCGCACGACGATCAGTAGCATATGCTGAAGGAGAACTTTCACGAGACAAGGGATTTTGAAGTCATTAATCAGTGAGCAACACTCTGCCACTGTTAAGATTCCTGATCATAACCGACAGGATGGCGGGCCCACGGTCTAATTGTAGGCCATTAGGCCACTTAACGGCCAATGGTCAACGAACACCGGCTCGAAACTCAGGTCCTCCGAAACAGGAGGTTGGGTTTTGCTGGCTGCCATTCCTTGTCTTCGTCTGTACCGCCTTATTTACTAGTTGCTATGTGACTGATTGCGAGCGTTCACGACGGAGCCCGAAGGCACAACGGGACGAGCACATCCCGTAATCTGATCTGTGGGCGTCCTTCTACTGTGCAGGCAGGGAGTACCGACAAGAACAAAGGGGGTCACGAGAGCCATTTCTGGCTAGGTTTTGGAAACCTCGGGATCGAACTAGCATCATTTGGTCGCTGAGTGTTAAATGTCCCAACCCTCTGCCATTAAACGACGATCTCAGTCCAATATCGGTTCCGATCTCGCACATTAGCAGTTTTAAGAGGTATTCGTCAATTAGGCTACGAGATTCGCATTACCGAAGCGGTACATCTTCCAACCCTGCGACGCAAACGACGGTGACTGCCACTCTTCTCATCACAGACGAGAGCGTTCCTGAAGTCCTGACACCCATCACGGCCACCACTACCAACAATGCGGACTCGACTCCAACCTGTCGCCACTTAAGTTGAACCTTCACATCATACATTGTCGCGGCCGCTCACTTGCGAATCCATGACACCAGGAACAGTGAACCAGTGGCTGGAGCCCCAGTATACACCCCTCACATAGGCCTCGGCTGTTCACAATGAGGCAGGACATTTAGACGACTCATGGACCTTCTCGACCAGATGTACCTTCACGACAGCAGAAGTCACCACAAAACCCACCTTGCACTTCCTAAAACTCCATAACCACTAGCACTGTCATCTCTCCTACTACCCGTGTCGACACCATCTACAACGCCATCACCACCATTAACTCGACGAATAATAACCTCTTCTGCCCATATTACCTCACGATACCTGCACCTGGCATAGGCCTGATAGGCCACTTGCGGATCGAGCGTATGGTAGCTGGCGAGCCAGTGTCAGGAGCATTGACATGCACACGTCGCGTCCTCCTCAGCCGCCGGGTCTGCGCCCAGATATTCATTCGATTTTGGCGAGACCGCTGGTGTTGGTTAGAATAGGAAGCAAGTCCAGACTAAAATTCATGAACAACTCGATTGTTTCTGTCAGTGTTCGACGTTGCTTTCAGTAGCATGGCGATGTTCGTTTAATCAGAGGACGTTCATTTTTGCTAAAGGTTTGATATGTGACTTATTCAGTGGGGGCACCGACCCACCTTCGCTTACTGAGTGCTGCAAGAACGATATATTATTGCCGCTGAAGATCTTTTCCAATAGCGATGATTTTGAATCTCGAGCAAGCTGTATGCAGTCATTTCTCCTTGATGATGTACTTCATTTAAAGTTCACGGCTCGTAGAAATAAAATGTCAAACCAAAAAATAGCCTTCTCAATTTCTCCTGTGCAAAAAATTGTGCCTCGAGTATATGAATATATGCGGAGAAACGAATGTCGCCAAGGAACAAAAGAGACTGCGGCGGTCATTTATGGCTTACTAGTAGTCGCCAGTCAACCTAAATAAGTTTCAAGCCCGAAAAACCTGAGATCAATCTCACACGCAACACTAAAAATGCAGCGGATCCATATTTCACTGACAAAGAGTTGAAGACAACGCTCAAGTATTAGGAGTCGGAGTTCAATTCCAAGTCTGCGCAAAACAGACAGTTGGTGCGGCTGACAACGACTTATACTAAACCAGAGCCAGGCAACTCCACATTTCCTTGTCTACGACGGTAATCCTTCCTGCGTCATTGATGGTCAAAAAGTGACTGTTTACGAAGACTGTTGATGGACGTCCAAGGAGCAGTGAGACGAGCATGATCCCATCACATAGACAAATATCTATAAATACTGCAACGAAACAATTTACAGCTCAGTCCGCCTTCATACAATCGTGCTAAGCCCGGACCATCGTATGAGACTAAAAGCACGATCATGCATCCTCAAGTTGCGGAAGGATTTCTTGCATGTTGCTAATTTGCTGGGTATCATATTGAAGAATGTCATCAAGCATTTTTCAGCTGGTGAGTATCATAATTATAAAATGAATATTTACTCAGGTGAAAATGTGTTCATACTAGTCCTTTAGCTCTTCAAAGTAAAGAGATTCAATAGCAATGCGTGAATAACTGAATGGGGCTAATACAGTCTCGCAACAGACGTTCTCTCAATTCACTCCAGCTCCGTGGGAACCTGACTCACATTATCACTTCGATCGGCTGTGGTCTGGTAGGTTGGAGCCTTAAGTTTAATTTCCAGATGTTCCTCAGAACAAACATCTATCTCCGCAACAGGAAGTTCAGAAGGTCAAAAGACAGTGGCAACAAATGTTTGACTGCAGTTCATACGTTAATAAAAACCTCAAAGCAATTCGCTCAGCTGTTATGATCCCTGAATTTTGACATAATTCTCAGACCAGAGTCAATGATTTGACATGAAATCATGAAATCGAAGACCCCTATTAAGATATGAAATGAAAAACCTCGCATATCGGATTCAATGAAGGCGCCTTTAAGTCGATTATGCTAGGGACACAGGAAAGCGATTACAGACGCGAATGAGCAAAAATGTCAAGACAGTGCATTTGTTGGCCCCCTTGTCTTCGATCGTCAAGCACTGCAAATCTTCTGGGTGAAAGTTCGCTTTTCAAGACGCAGAAATTTTGGGCCGTGCGAATCTCCGCTTGGCCAGGGAGAAAAACATGACTTGGTACACAGAGGGAATTCACGAGCCCGTGTGTGAGCCTCCATGGGTTTCGTCATGCGCAACATAATCAATGTGACCGTGGCTGGAAAAGAAACCTAGCGTCCACTCGAGCGCATGAAAACTTAGGACGGACAAGATATCGGACAGGCGAGAGCACAGACGCGTTTTTCAAGATGGGCCATTCATATAAGAGACACTTAAGTTCATCAACACTTAGATAAAAAAAATCAATTCGGATGGTTGATTAGCAGCTGGTCTCTGACTTCAAATTTACAGCCGAGAGTGAAGCGCAATTTGTAATACTGGCTTAATTACAGAACATAAGCGTATTATCATAAGTTGCAAATAATCCAGAAAATGCATAAGCACTATTCCAGATGAATGTCTCCCATTTGATTTATTATCACTAGTTAGATGATCGGAATGAAGTTCGTTTAAAGCTTCCGACAAACGTTTTACATATGGCGCAATTTTGATCATGACTCCTGCTTAATGAAGTTTCTGACAAAAATTCCGGTAAAGGGGTATAAATCTTGTGGTTAACGTACTTCAGTAGACTATGTACAACACAGGCGGTCACGCAACATGTCAATATGCAAAACCAACTTCGTGGAGAGAAGAATGGAGACGTTAAATGCATGTAGAGCACATTTTTTCCAATGTCCTCCAAATACGCAAAATGCAATTAAAAACCCTCTACTGAAATCCGACGTGTGATTGTTCGAGGTAAGTATAAAGCATTAAATTATCAAGATCCTTGACTAGCATTCAGATAGCCAATCCTTTTAAGAATAGAGTACTTCAGTCACCATGCAGATTCTCATCTGTTTCATGGACAGCTTAGTCAATAATGACATGCTGTCCTTTTTGTCCTTACTCCGCATTAAATTTAATACCATTTGATTTTCTTATCAGCTAGTTTGAGACATTTCCTAGTTAACTGCATTCAAAAGCGGTCTGCTAGCGAGGACAACACCGTTTTTTGAGAAAGCCTACGCAAATCATGGTGTCGGTGACGTTAAAATGTGCGAGAAAAAACTACGGCCCACTGCAGAAAGTGATGCAGCATTTTCTCCCACGCGTGACTACTCAAACGAGTGCAGATAAAAAACACTTCGATAGTCTAGTCTTCTCTTCACAACAGCATTACTAGACATAATATCAAACACCATCGCCTCCTAGGACGCAAATAATTTTTGGGAAAATGCAACTGTCTGTGAACGATTGCGACATATGCCGCAATGTTTTCGATGTCTACTTGATGTTGGCATTGCGTCAACCATGAGCAGCCCGTCAAAATATTCTCAGACAGAAATACAATAATAATAATAAACCACATGCCGAAAGTAACACGATTTCACGCGGTTTCTTTCAGCAAGTTCGGAAGAGGCGAAAATTATCCACAATTTCGTCTAATTCATAAAGCGTGATGAGAATGCTCTAAATGGTTATTTTTCTGCAATTGAAATGCTGCAAATTTTACATATATGTTTAACCTGTTCCGCAAAGGACTTTGTCTTTATACGGTAATGTAATCAGACCGATAATTGCGGCGGAAATCTAAGTTAGGTCATATTTTGGCAACGAATGGCAGAGAATATGAGCATCCCAGGTTCTTGTTTAAAATAAGACGAAGGCACGATCTCTGGGACGGTAGATTTATTGGCCTTAACTTTCGAAGGGAGGATTCAAGAACTACGGCATCTCATAGACCAATTAAAAAGGAACGGCTACTCAAATAGTTTTATCAGACACTGCATACGCACGCACCCACGACGGACAAACGGAAGAGGGACACCAACAATTTGGCACTCCTTACCGTACATGAAGAATGTGTCCGAGACCGCAGAACGCACTGCGTCAGAGATAGGAGTGGGCAACGCTCATCATCCGGCGGCCACCATGCGTAGCGGAATCATGAAAATGGAGGATCGGCTGGACGAAGGTGAGCAGTCCAGCGTAGTCTATCAAATCCGTGCCACAACTGTGCTTGCCACTACACAGGCCAAACAGGACGACGTCTCAGCTCACGAATACTAGAGCAAAAACGGGACGTTCGGAGAGGCAACCCACTATCTCAAGTCGCCACTCACACGCTGGAGGAAGGCCATGATTTTGACTTCGCCAACACGCGGGTATTGGCGCAAGCCGGCAACAAGACGGGGCGAGAACTGTTGGAGGCGTGGGTGTCGGACACCAAATCTATCAAGAGACACATTGATTTTCCTGCGTGTTATCACGCGCTCCGCCCACGCAGTCAGGTGCCGCAGCTCACATCGCCGCGAGGTACAAACGGTGTCACCACGCCGGGGAACCATTGTGGACCAGGCGGCACAAATCAGACCTAGCCACGGACGTAGTCCCCTCCTCCTCCCCCCCGTTCACGGCACAACGATATAAATGTTCACACGTTGCGGCACTCTGGCAGTCCCTGATGATGAACTCCTGGTCGAGTTCGTAAGCTAAGGCCAATAAATCTACCGTTCCAGTGATCGTGACTTCGTCTTTTAAGTATTTTGCAATTTCATATGTTAGCAGTTGTCCTATGTTGAGTTTTCTAATCTTTACGAACCTTCCTCCGAGTGAAGAGTAATCTAAACTTGTGAGTTTCGCCAATAAGAATTTCTGAATTTCATAATATAATCGTCAAACCGTTGAACTATGTGATATGGATGTAAATAGATGATTTATTTTCATAAAAATAGATTTTCATCGGTTTTTAAGAGTAATACGTTTAATTTGCGTGATTTCTTGCTAAGACAGGCTGCACTAACGCCTTAAGGCAATGCTTTGATTGACATTATCGGTGTTTTCCTGCCCTTTGTGAACGCCACATTGGTACCTATGAAACGGCACAGTGACAAACGGCTGTTATATTTTAAGTATACTGTCTTTATATTCCAGGTTTTGCTAATAGCCAAGTTAGAAGCGAATTGACGGATAACTAACAGCTCTAGCAGTAGGTAAGCATGTAGTTGGCCTCTCTATCTTAAAACTACAACCCTAAATCGAAATCTAAAAATAATAACGGACGTTGGCCCTGTATAGAGAAAACAATAAGCTCTTTCGTCTGCGACAAAAATAACTGGCTTTTTTTGTAAGACGAAAATTCCGTCCTAACGTTCCAATTCATCCTTACTTTACCCTTAAAAATGCAGTGTCTGGATATGGACCGGCAAAATGCCTTAGAAAAGAAGTCATTTACTAGGCTAAGTTTGTCAATTGATCCTGAGCATTTCCATTACCAAATTTCGGTTGTGAGATTTCAGGTATGGGCATGTCTGCGAATGTGACCCTAAAGGCCATTTGTTAGACATGCATGTCCACGAGCAAATGCTTTCAAGGAATATCCTTTTTGAAAGTCTTGTTAAACATCGTATGCAAAGTCTCTTTGTGGGAGGTCGATTAAGAACACCGGAAATCGTTGTGTCTGCTGAACTGCCAATAGCACGCATAAATTCAAAGGGCTCCAACGTCTAGAAGAATTACATAGTAATTTTAGTGAGAAAAACATTCTTGATACTCTCAAGATGGTATGCTACTGACACTATGGGCGATTTCTATCCAAATTTGCTAGTCGTTGACCTGCCTGTCGACATTTAGCCTTATAAAATGCATAACTCTCTGAAGTCTCTACGAGCGGAATCCTCATTGTCTTAGTAAACTACGTCTCAAATAGAGCAAAAAATGGGAAAACGCAGCAAAGTTTTGCGAACCCACATTTGAATTTGTACTTCAACTTCAGGCTGTTGACCAACCGCCAGATTTTATATTACATTGACACCTGAGGCTTATTTCAATGTAAACTCCACTGAAGGACTAGCTCCCAATGTTTTTTATTTGTGCTTCTTTACTTACCCAGTTATTTGCATGGACGGGCTTAATTTGCTTTTAAAACTTAGGTTTACAATTATACAACGTTTCTGACTTTTCAATAGTTTTCACTTTCTAAAAAACTTATGTCTCTGCAACTGTATATTATTATTAAGATTTCCTTTATGTTTTGACCAGAGTAAAGTCATTCATTATCAATCTAGAGATTTGGTCCATCAATTTGTGCTGGTTTGTGGGTGAATACAAATGTTTCGTAAATCTGGGCATTTTTCACGTACTGTATACAGCAAAGCATTTTGAGTTGCACATTCGAGCAAAAGCAAAATTATCGATTACAGTCAGTCTATTCTTTGGATTCTGACAGACTGAGACAAAAAAAACATGTGAACTCAAGAACATTTTGATTATGGAAAAACCCTAACGCAGCTATCGTCACAGGTGAAAGTCAGGCTAAGCATTAGCGAGCTGGGTGTTAGAAATTTAATTCGAATTCTATTAAATGCCATTTAGAGTCGTTTGCCTAAGGCCTTGTCTCACTGAAATGCGAGAATATAGTAGGACTCAACCTTTCACTTAAATAAAAAATGGATTTTGTGATGGCTTACTTTTCGACAGAGAACGTCGATAAGCCGAGCATCATTTTGTACTCCCCGAGAGAAATTTTCCCATCACCAGTTAGGTCCATGAGATCCATATAGGGCTAAAGATGACCGCCATACGAAAGACAGCATATGTGTTTCCTTACTTTCTTTAAAATGCGATAAACGCTAACAAACCTTATCAGAGGTATAATCAACAAGGTTTGGTTGCCATTAAACACACTATACTAAGGTGTAAATGGAATATGAAAGCATTACTGTTATGAATGCTATGCTGATTGGCAGATCTTAATTGATTACATGGCATACCGCATTCGACACCATAGGTAATCGCGAAAAGCCCAGACACGAGTTTCAAGGACATTCTGCCGGTGCATGCAACAGGTGTGAGAAAGTCGGTTGGTGGGTTCTCCAGCTTTGAAATTCACGTTTTCAATTTCCTCAAAAATTAATCGCTAACTTGGTGTATGTCAGTCTAGTTGATTCAGATTTAAATTTTTTACGAGCATTTGGGCCGAAGCTCATCAGCCACAGCAGAATTACCACGGAATATTTACAAACCGTCAACACGCAGCCAAATGGTATATGCGTAGGGGTGCACGATACACCGTGTCTCACTGCACAGGTTATCCCGCTGTAGTTGATGGATTAAGGCCCAAATGTTCATATCGAATTTCAGTCTGCTCCTGTAATTCTCAAATGGGCTGATTCACTTCAAGTTAGCGATTCTTGTCTGAGAAAATTGCAAAGTATCGCTTGTTCTGTTACTGCTACTACCTCTGACGATGGACTCCTGTACGAGTCTGAAGGCTCAGGACAATGAATGACGTGTTCCGGTGCTCGACCCTTCTTCTTCACTTATTAAATAAAGTGCTTGATAAACTGCAGCCCTTCCTTCTGTCACTTAAAAACGTTAGTGGTTCACAAAGGCGCGCGAACTGGTACCTTACACAAATTAACACCGATGAAATGGACAAAGTCCCCTTTCTTGAAGAAGGAGACACGATCCAGCGATCGTGTCTCCTTCTTCAAGACTACTTTCTGGGACTCGTCTCTTCGCTTCTATTGGCAAAGTCCCCTTTCATTCAAAATTTCTTGTGTGCTCAACGTAAAACTCGAACCCCTATACGTTGCTGTTTGCTAACAACTAAGTCTAGATATTCCTATCACTACTGTACGTCAAGTCGTTTCCTGCTCACGGTCACGCCACTAGCTATTGAGATAACTGACCCAAAGATAGCTCGTGCACTGTAAATAGCAATAACCACAACATGTCTCGTGGCCACTCCAGTGTGAATAAGATGTATGCGAGATCCAAGCGTGCGTTCAGCCTGGCCTATGTCATCAGAAGGACAGTCTGGACACGGCATACCACATATTAAACCCGACTACTCATTGGGATTCATCGGTTCTTAGTTTCCACGACCCTGCTGTGCATGGTGGCTTTGGATTGGTGTGCAAGTCCGACACCATGTCCCACAGCAAAGCGCTCGGTCGTTATTGAGACGTTCATGAGGTATTACAGAGCATGCCGTATCATCAGTAGTGCTCTCGGTGGGATCATCCGGAAGCGAACAGGCAGGCATTGGCTTAAAAGCGTCTCCAGATAGCCATTGCGCATAGACTGGCTGAGAAGATGTCGAGGCCAGAGGGCTTTCTTCCGGGTTTGTTGCAGTGAGTATGAAGCCGTTTAACGAGTATTCTCACAAAACTTCGTTTGTGGGCTACCGAATGATTGCTGTGAAAACTGAAAATCTGCCTGTTGTTCGTTACCCTCCGGTAAGCAGCAGTCTCAAGTTCGCTGTCAAGATTTCGCCTGACGAGCACATCAAGGAAGAGCAACCACTGATCCTGTTCTTCTATTTCACGAATCGCGTAAGGGAATATTGCGTTCATCAAGCTTTGGAAATGCTGAAGCATGTTCTTCCTGACAGAAAAAAAGGTTTCGTCTACGTAGCGACATCAAAAGACCGGATCATACTGGACGAGGACAGTCGTTTACGAATCCCGTAGAACTAGTTCTGACATTAAACCCGACACCAGAGAGCCCATTTGAGTCACCTTAATGTGTCCACAGGTTCCTCCAACAAAGCCCTTTGAGGTGCTCAACAATGAGCTCGTTTGTTCACATACCGGCCCAGACCGACAAGCGAAGCAGGGCCATGAAAATGAAGGACCGATTTAATTCCAAGGAGCAGTATGAAGTAGCGTCTCGCGTCCCATGGCCACATTACCCTTGTAACAACGCATGTCAGACAAATGTATGTTCGAACAGCATATACACGAACATAAGCCGGATTTGCGAGGGGGCGACGAAGTATCGCAAATGACTGACACATTTTCCAAAGGAGTCAAGAGTTCGAACTCGCAGCCACGAAGACAATAGTTCATGCCAGAAGCAGGGAAGGTCGATAACTGATTGAAACCTGGTCCTCGGGTAGAAGATCAGTAAATCGATATATCAGCAAACAGAGCCCTCTTGAGTGACCTCCAGACCTGGGCCAATAATCTCTGTCAATGTTGCTTGTTCTGTTGCTGCTCTCATCTCTAACGAAGGACTCCTGCACGAGCTTAAAAGCCCAGAATAATAAAAAAAACAACAAACCACCTTCTTCTTCTTCCTCACTTACACATTTATCTGTAACTCTAATACTAGTCTCAAATGTGTTAAGTGCAACTATCTCGCACTTTATAGTGTGGTTTTATTTCCTTGAAAAACATGCTTATCCTGACTAACGGAATGTTTGTTCTCTGCTTAGCCCAAACATTCTTAGATTTTTACCTGAAACAGCCGTTTTTGCGTTAACCCCCCACTTTTTAAATTCGTTTGTCTGTTTCACCTCCTTACACTTTTCTTTAGAACTATAACATTTGCTAGGTCATCGGCTTGTGACAATGATTGCCAGCGTCGGTTAGCAAGTTTGTATCCGGCCCACCTGTGTTGCTATAAAGATCGGAACTATAAAACTTACAAGCAGCCAAAATCTATAAGTTGGACAAGCAAACAATGGCCTTCTTCTGTGCTTTGATGCATTAACAGGATAAATTAAGATGCAATATAGAGAGCTATCCGTCTCACAAGAAATAAGCTCTCTTCACTGCTTGAATCTGAGGGGATAAAACCTCAAGGAAGCTGGTTAATTAGCATTGTGAAAGATATATTGCTTTCAGTAATCCTAGCTAGTAATTCAGCGGTAAATTCTGGTATGTCCTAGGCCTACGAATAGTTGCTACCCACGAGACAGTGTGTGACCAACTGTCAATATGGTAGTGAATACACGAACATGAAATGCATAAAAATAATTATGCGCGTGATTGACCATCAGTCATAGTAGTCAGTAGTTTACCTTTACTTCTGATTCATCAATCTGACTGGCCTTAAAGAAAATCCTTAATTCCTCTTCTGAAATAAAACCATCCTTGTTTACGTCCGCGGCCTTGAATGCCTCTAGTAGTTGACGAGTCTTGGATTCCTTGGTCATAAAACTACAACGATGATTAAAAGGAGACAGTGCTTATCATTTGCACAGGCGTCTTTGGTAGAAAGCCTTATATTTTTTACACGCTTACAGTGAGTGACCGACCTCACAAAATGTTGACCAGATTTCTGAAATGCGTTTTCGGTTAGAAACGATTACTTGGGTGGGGTTGCTCTATTCATCTTCATGTGACATAATTCCATAACATTTTCGGACTCGCCAGGATGTCGGCTTTTGAATGCACTTCCTATCGACCTCCTGCAGAAACCGCATTCGGAAAAAATTGAGTGCTTATGTATCATGCACTTTTCAAACTGATCTTCGATAGTC
>CACRXP010000941.1:116034-126281 GCA_902702965.1 Spirometra erinaceieuropaei | reverse complement strand
GCTAATCCAGTGACTGCAAGCCGACAGAGCTAGCTCACCAGCTGGCTCAGTGTGGTTGACCGGTATGATTCTGGCCTAGTGAAATGACAGACGTTTATTCGAAATGCCGGTGCGCCTGTAACATGCAGCCAACCGCCAGTCATCATGAACACTGTACAAGGACATAATGCGTCGGAGTCACAGTAACTGCTTTGCTAATCCAGCAAGGAGTGTCAAAGTGAAATCTAGGAAAGAAATTGGTGTCCATACTTTTAAGTGGATGCTGAGGTCAACAAACTTCCGGGAAGTATTTATACTAAAGTTCGAAGTAAAGGGCGGCTTTCCATATTTATTGAAGTAGACGTCCTCGTAGTGTTGGGCAAACATTCAGTATCCGACTTCATGAGTGTCAAGAGGATCCCACTGTAGTCTGAGGAATGTATTTGCTTTTCAGTTTCCAGAATGGCATGATTGCGACTGATTTTCATGCTTTTAGTCTTTAATCCCAGTAAGAAAAGCTACTTTCTTTCCAATCGGCCTATCGCGAACCATCAGTCACCCTTAACTTGAATAAACATATTCCTGAGCAAGATAGGGTACTTTTCTAAGCATACATCGTTTATGTATATTTAAACACTATCTACTCAAGAGAAAGCCGCTTGCCTCATTTTATTATCAATTATTTCGTTAAATGCTTTGCGAATTACTCTATGCAGTGATACCAACTAGCTTTCATTAACGCAACTGTGCAAAGTGAAATGTTCCTATACCGCCAAGCAAGCTTTAACTTACGCATAATCATCGTTCTGGATGTTTGTGCCACCATACAAGTAAACGTTACGTGGTCCCTGGTTTAACCTGTTTTCCATTCCAAATATCTGTTCACCAGTCACAAAATTCTAGATAATTATTTCCCCATTGACAATTCGTGTTTGAAATTATTAATTTCATTGATAATTTCTTTATCCAAAGCAAACCTCTAAAACCTGCTGTAGAATTTATTCTCATAGTCCTCGACTGAATCACAGTCTTTTTCGACGATTATAACCACTACCGACACGGTAAGAAACACAAACTATGCAACGGTTTTAAAAGATTCATAAACATATGTGCACTTGTTAATGATTAGCAGATTCGATCAGCACGTACAGTTTCCGCGGTATAGGCTTCACCGTCCCTAAGGATGGGCCTGGGGAATGCCAGTTCTGGGCGCTGTGAACTCCGGGACTATCTGCTGCAAACTGGTATTTTTGGAATGTTTGCAGCCGACGCATAGCGAGACTGTGTTTTGCTGGTAGTTTTGCTGCGTGGGTGAGACTTAGGACCCAGGCCACAGTTCAACCAATAAGCGCTGGTGTTCATGCGCGTATATGTCTTCACATTTTTTGTGTTAAGTCAGAACAGCGGAGATAGTTTTATCTAAAAGTTCGTAGTTTTGGTCTAAAGCCAAAATTCTGAATCCACGTATTAAGTCGTACAAGTTTCTTATTCCAATTGAATTAAGCACAGAATTAAACTATGACTTTCAAACGCGCGTGCTCTCTAAACATTCACATTTATTCGACGGAGCACTTTTGGCAAATGCTATTTCAAGCCACGAGTTACACCCATATTAACAGACTATAAAAAGAATGGATAGGGCGCGTGAAAGTTAGCACAAGGCCACCTGCAATACGGAGGTTGACATTCTCGTGCCCCCTCAGAGAATGCCTTAGCTGGCTCGTTTTGACAGATTGCACCTCTCTGAAAATTGGTCTTAAACAACGGCTCCACAATCTATTTTTTATGTTTCTTTTGCGTTTTACTGTTCTTTTAACCTTACCATCTCAAAATCACACTCGTTCAGCAGCTTTCAAAGTATTGCGAAAGAAGAATCACAGCTTCCCGAGCCCGACGCCTACTTACTGTGGCAGCAGTGATGTGAAAGAAGTCTGGTTATATGCGTCTCTTAAGTAGGAAGCAAATATACCATGATTTTGCAATCCTTATAGTGTTTTTTGTCGCCCTAAACTTGGCCAAAGGCAGCCAATCGGATTCGAAGTTCAGGCATATAGAACCCTCCTCGCAGTCCACGGAGGTGCGTCTGAGGGAGGAAGTGTAAGGAAACAAAATAGTTCACCTTCTCCTAATAAGTCCAGTAGGGCGACCGCATACACAAAGGCCAAGTTAACCAGCGAAAATAAGCTTACGAAGTCCAAGTGTGTAGGTGGTTTCCTAAAAACAACTAGGCCACATTTTACTAGGATTTACATATATATTCAAAAGGTTGGCCTGGTTGTATTTCGTGCTTTGCAGTTCTTATTAAGCCAGCTTTATAGCATACGGTGGTTTCGAGCACAGCCCTTATTTATAGGAAACCTCCGTCTTTCTGTACTGACTTTAGTCACGGTCCAATGTGCGTTCTCAACTCTCAAACCTTCTCGTACCACAAAGCCCTAGTTCCATTTATAATCCGACCACCTTTACTGGCACTGTGTTATTTTGAAAACTTCATGGTTCCTGAAAATACGCGGGGAGCGTACGCTTGCTAGAGTTATTTTCTGCGGAGCTATTGGATTTGATTTGATTTTCATATTGGTACTGACTAACTCTTTCTTAGCGATTAGCATCGTTGGGCTGGGACAAAACAGCCATTCCTGTCTGATATTTTAATGATGCCCATATGCGAACTCTGGAGGGAAGGATGCTATAACGCCGCATACAATTGTCTTCGGTTAACTGTTTCCTGTTTTCATTCCTGAGGAGACCCGTTGTAACTCGGAATCCTTTAAGAAATAGCCAGAAAGTTTACACCTGCTTGCGGATATGCAGTATTTCAACAATAATAAGGCTTTTTGTGCTGCTGCAAGTGACTTACTCAACTGCAAATAAGGCTCACTAGCTCTTGGCGCTGATTAATTTGTCGACGCAAGTTATTTTAAAAAGAAAAAACATCCTGCGAAATTGCAGTGGGACTCTCAGGCAGCAAAAAGAAGACTTGGCATTCAGGACTGTCTTTGAATACGCTGACCACATCAGCAAGACTTTGTTTACCATGAAACCAGCGCATTACATCCCTCTTGGCTACTCTGCCGCTGGTAAACCATACACATGGCAAACAACTAGGAGGAAAACAACTAGAACACCTTTTTGACTTTCCGTTTGGCACGCCCTCGCTGCGTGCTCTTACACCTTACGTGTCTAAGGTCCGGTGAAGGTTGGAGTCAACGACTTCTATAAAAGAAAGCGAGGGCACGATCACTGGGACGGTAGATTTATTGGCCTTGGCCTTCGAACTCGAACTGGAGTTCATCATCAGAGACTGCTAGAGTGCAGCAACGTGTGAACATTTATATCGTTGTGCCGTGAGGGGGGTAGGGGGAGGGGAGTACGTCCGTGGCTAGGTCTGGTTTGCGCTGCCTGGCCCACAATGATCCCCCGGCGTGGTGCGGACGTTTGCACTTCTCGGCGATGTAAGCTGCGTCACCTGGTTGCGTGTGCGCGAGCTAAGGCCAATACATCTACCGTCCCAGTGACGGTGTCTTCGTCTTCTTTTAAAAAAGAACCTGGGATGCGCACATTCTCTTCCGTTCAACGAATTCTCTTTGATGGTAAATATACAAAAACACTGCATGTGCAGTCTAAGCTGCGCGAATGCAACATTAACCGGTTAGAAAAGTTGAAGGCCGTTGGTGGAGTATGAAAAGCCTTCTAACCGCAAACGTCCATACTGACAGACTTTCATATATAGACCATTTAATTTGATGTTCAGGATCCACTTAATATGTCAAAATGATGTTCGCTGAGATCAGGAACACTGAAAAGTTTATCTTTGACACACTAGCTGCCCTTAGTCGTTGATACCCAAAACCGGTGTCTTTGTAGGTTTTTCGGGGTACCAGTGCGTTGGTGAGCACTTATTTCCAATGATACACGTCTGTGGAACCAGCTCGTGTGTGGTACGCGCAGACGGGTTGTTTAACATCGCCAGCCAAGTAGGCCTCCTGGTGTCCTGACACTCTCTGGCCACTGTGGGCCCAATTGTCGCACGAAGGGGACCAGAGCAAATGCTACGCAAGTCTGTTGTCGCTACTATCTAATTTATGTGAAATCCACCGTCCTGCTACCACCATGCTGTGGGACACACGGCCGAATTCGTGGTTGAACTAACAGGTTCAATGTTCTAGTAGGGCTGAGCTACGAGGGTCCCCACTGTCAGCCGAGACAGGACGATGCAGCATCAGATTGGAGTGAAGTTAATCTATCTGTTCAGATTGTTTTGTATTTCCAGTCGGCGACTGTTGAGATACAATTCACAAAAAGAACAAAGCTGTTGATTAAACATGCAAGAAGCAATATTTGTGTTTGGAAATATGAAGTAAGTGTAGATGATGGATCTGCAGATGCAGCTAACACTCGCAGAAATTGTAGTGATCTTATAAGGCGGGTTGTTTCATACAAAGAACGCGTAGTCAAATTAAATTTTATTGACGTATCAACAATAGTTATTCTCAGAAAGCGGCCTGCTATCGTTTATATACAAGAACGACGTATGCAGAAACGACTGCGTACTCATAGAACATGTTGGTAGAAGTCCACTGTACTTCTTTCAGAAAAATGCCAGTTGGACCTCGAATGTTTGAGCGAGCAAATTGGCTTTCAGTTGTGTAAAAAGTTCAAATTTTACCAAGCATCCTAATCTTCCTATGCGAAGGCTTCAGCAACGCTTGTGAAGAAAGTAACACAAACTCGCAAAGCCGTTTCCATGTCTAGAATCCTGTGTAATCTTCAAGCCAGATTTTGCTAAAAAATAAGCTTAAAAGTTCTTTTTGCAAACAATAGCTGACTTTGAATCTCCGTTATGCCACTTTCAACTGGACATAAATATCTGGAAGGCTTTCTGATCGCTGAGCTTATTCGTTCGTACTAAGTCTTCAGTCTAAGCTAAGGACAAGTCTTTTGAAGATGCCCATTATCTGTCAGTTTTGCCTGTCATAACATTCAGTCAGAGACCAATCTCATCGGATGTTCGCCGAGATTATAAAATGTGTTTCAAGTTAGCAGGGATTACTTTGGTGGGGTTACAGCATTGATTATCCGACAGTCCAATCACAAAATTTTTGAGTCACGCCAGAGAGCCGGTTTTTGAAGGCACGTCTTTGCAGCTGCCTACGAAAACCGCATTCGGAAAAAGTTTTACTTTATTACTTTCAGTTTCTCCATTTATTTCTGATACACTTACGAATTCAAATGCATTTTATGGAAATGTATTCAAACACATCTCTTTTATGAATGAACGCGAATGTTCGGATTCCATTTATCTGTACGGATGAGGAAGGACAAGACAAGTCGGGCACCGGAATAAGTCGGCTGCTTGCCTAAGCTTTCGAACAGATGCAGGAGCCCATCGTCAGAGATAAAAGCAACAACAGAATAGGCGACAGTTATAGGTGTTTTTCAATCAACGACCAGTGACGCAAGGGTAGGATGGCTGCGCAGGGCTCTGTATGCTGGCACCAGATCGATACGTCGACTGACTGAGTTCTCATTTGAGACGCAGAATGGAGGGACGGTCAAAATTTTCCACATTTAGCCATTCCGAAATCATACGTATGCCAAAAACTTCATTCTGCCTCCTTTTTGATCGGCAATATTGCAAACATATTGCATTCCTCCCAGGTTTGTTGGTGTCACGCATAGGATGTTATTGATTTATTCAGGGGTTACCAGGTTGATTGGCTGTTAAATATGCTAAATGTAGCCAAACTGAAGCCACAATCAGCATTCGAGTGTGAGCAAAGCATTGTAGAATGCTTACGCACATCCAATCATTTATGCAAAATGATCAAAAGACCATTAGTCACATTTTAACCTCAAATAAACAAACTAACCTACGTTCTCCATTCTTGTCTTATTGGTGCCTTCGCAGAACAAGCGACGTCGCCACGTGTCCGTCTACAGAAAACATGGTTCAATGACATGATGTATAGGACTTCGACAAAGTATATTGGCTTGGCAGGAAACACATGTTCGATAGGTCTCTTCAAAGAAGTCCGGTTACGACGGCCAGCGCACGACAATAAGCTCAATAAGCCACCGGCCAGGCAATAGGTGGTCTAAGTAACAGTGCCAAGTACACCCAGCACTTATTCGGCCAGCTTGATAAATTTCGGTTCCAATTGTGTTTTAATTGGTTTTTGAGGTCCCTACTGATGCCAAAATCCCGAAGCCATTTATATTGAAAACAAGACTTATCGAATTTGCAGAGCTCAGTTTTCTAACCGACCAATACTTTTCGTTAACGAATTTACCACTAGCTAATTTAGACTTCCAGACTTCTGTTATTTCGTCTTAGTTCTCGTTCTTAAAGCATCCGTAGCATCAGTTGAACCCAGGAATTTTTACCCTTAAATAGGTGCATTACGTCTTCTGTCACCAGGTATCTTGTACAAACATCCACTCAGTTTATAGTCCCGAAAAAGGCTTGCTTGCATACTTCAATATTTTACTAAAATCCATGAAAAACCGTTAAGATTCCTTAATATACCAAGATGTGTAACCAAAATATCGAGACATCTGTGGAAAAAATGCATAGTAACACCACACCAGCATTGCTCTGCTCAATCGTTTAGCCGCCATTTCACGTTTTCATCTCCCTAGCATCGTGATGTGTAGGTGGTATGCAGACCCAAACGGGATTTAGATCACGGCCCCTGATGGGGCCTCGTTGCTCAGGTGGCTACAGAATTGGTTGTACCAAAGACCCCTTGATTTATGGGTCTGAATTCCACTGAGGTCGCGGAGTTGAGTCAAAATACATGGTGATTTGTGTCTGGTCCAAGACTTCTGACGTGTGCTATTCAGTGAATCACTGTTTAGATTCGTTGGAGTGCCCTCCTCTTGTGTCAAGTTCTTATTCAAAATCACCGCACGAGGAGAGAGACGTATAGAAATTGAACAAAAAATCTTAAGGAAGGCGAGATATCTAAAACGCTTCCTTCCTCTGTCAGAAACATCACTTTTTCGGACCCGTGGCTTGCTCAATCGTTTCATCGTTTTCTCATCTGAAACAATTCTCTGTTAAGTAACAATATGATTTAGTAAAAAAACGGCTAGCGGCGGTCGATTCTGATTTTGGTCCACATGCAGTCGTTTTATCGTAATCTTCCTTTCAGAGAAATTTCTCGATCTAATTTTCCGCCTATTAACATTGCCGATTCGGTTTAACACATCGTAGCCATCGGTTACGCATTAAGTAGCAACTGGGATGCGATCGAGAAATTCGCCTTTTTGAAAATACATGTTCGGCTTAGATACACTCTGAGGTTCATGGGATTGTTCCGCTGCTATGATGAAAAAGCCCGAACGACTGTTACAATAGGGGGTCTTGTAAATTCTGGGTTTTGAAATTCCTACTTCTGGTTCATACTTTTGTACATGTATTTTGCAATTATCGAAGATACAGAAAGCTATTATACACTGTCGTTAACGCATAATTTGTACAAAGTTTTTTGGTGTGCATTTGATAGAGCATCAGCATTCGGTGGAGGCGACGAAACAGAGAAACTCCCTGTATTGCAATTTCCCATCTCCGTTCACGTCATAGTCTTTGATCCACGCCTCGACGGCTGGTATTAGATGCGAACTTCCGGATTCTTTCAAAAACCGCACCAGTTCCTCAGCATCGATTTCTCCAGATTTATCTACGTCAATAAGGTCAAACAGTTCCCTCCACCTAAACAGAAACGAAATGCTTTCAGTTCGTTTGGAGTCCAGGGATCTACGTGCCCTACTTTGCTTGAATTCATTCGCTTCACAGCGGGGAACAAAATTCTCATCTAACAGCTGATTGGCATCTCTGGGAAACGCAAAGTAATTCGTGCCTGCGGAAGATGCGCTCACAATTATTGAGTTCTTGTCTGTTAGTATACGGCAACATGTGCCACGAATAAACATCGTGTCAGTGTGTATTGGCGTTTTTTCTATGATAAAGCGGGTGTCAATACTGGCCTAGCGGTGGGTTGAAGTTTTCGTATGTGACAATAACATTGGAAAATAAAAAGAAAGAAGTACATAAACTTTTCCGTTATAAAAACGTCAGTCTAACCGGATACGCGCAAAAGCCTGCCTTAGTACCACACCCTATCTTTCGAATAACATAATCACCAGCTAACTGATTACGAATCTGTCTTTACATATTGCCCTTAGAAAGAAGTTGCAAGAAAATATGGAGCCATACGGGTGTTGGTGGCCAGTTATAATGTAGAATTTAACGACTTAACAAGAGCGAGTCGAAAAAACACTTCAGTTGGACGTATATTCCAATGTATCTTTCTACCCGGCGTGAGAACGATTTCGCTAAGAAGCCCAGTTGAAGTATGAATACAGTGACATCCAGTTAGGCAATAAGAACGGCTAAGAGAGCATGAGAGCTAAAAAAGCCTCTCATCTAGCAATCCAAAAGATGAAGTTCAGCAAACGGCTGTTTTATTTAAAAACATATTCAAAAATATAAATGTATATGCAATCAAAACACTGAAAATGATTGACATGCACATTTGTCCCATTGTTACTGACACCGACAGGTCATCAGCATTCGAGAGTTGCAATAAAACCTAAGAATTCTTTATAATTCAGTTGGCCATCCTTATTAGTGTCATAGTCTTCTATCCAGGCATCTACTGTATCCTGCAATTCTGCGGAACCCGACTGACAAAGAAAGGCCTTCAATTCGTCGGTGCCTACCGTTCCGCTTCCGTCCTTGTCAAGGGATTCAAACAGAGACTTCCACCTTATGGAGAAAAGTTGAATGCTATATACTTTCACGTATTTTCCGTTTGACAAATAATATGCCGTCATCAGATGCTAATAAGAGCATTCGTGATTGGATAAGGGACTAACTTGAAACGCTATGACTTTAAAACTTGAATTGGATTCTGTGAATGCAAAAATCTCGTCCCTCTAAATAGTCGACCTTGAACTAAAATTCGATTTAATAAATTTTTCCGAAAGTGGGTGGTTAAAGGAAAAGTTGCAAATGTTCCATAAAAGAGAAATTCAAATATAGTTTTGTTGAATATGCAGGCCACTTTTCACTTACACATCCATTGGCTGGCTGGATATGTTCAGGGCAACTTTATACTCTCCCAGTGTGATTATCCCGTCTCCATTGAGGTCCAGTTTTTCCATCAACTTCTAGACCAAAGACAAAAGGAGAAGTTGAAGCCATCCATTTAAGTCATAGGCACTTAATTACTTTGAGTTCTCCCGGGCAAATAAGGATTCTTTTGTGATTTATCGACCTATCTTCAACATACCTATTGCTTCAAATATACAATGTCGCCCAGTTTCAATTCGGGTGCAGACCTCTTAAGTAGGTATCGTTAAGTTTCTTCTTGCTACATATCGGCACTCTTTTGATTAAGTTTTCTGCGTTATTTCTACGAGTCAAACCGTTCCCTAAGTACGTTTTCTAGTGTGTTCACCTTGGAGAAACCTTTTTATGCCTCAGTTCTATTAAAAGTCATAACTTCTCGATGTAACTTTGCGAGAGATTCGATTCTGACAGTGGATTCTTCTAAATATTTAACATCATCCAATCAGTCTAAGAAATACATATTTTCACTTCTGGTAAATTGTTAAGTCTACAAATAAATTTGTTTGGTTTCTGTCATATTATTATTTTTGTGGATGCATGATCTGCACGGCGTATGATTTATTGCAACTTCGTATGGTCAAAACCAGGACGTGTAAGAAAAAAGCACACGGTACGTTGCTAATTGAAAGTGAGCCTTTTGAGGTTACGCATAGTTGCATAGATAAGAAGCCCCCTGATGGAGGGAAAAAGATATGACAATGGATAATATTGGGGTAAAGCCCGAGTTCTGCTTTCCAATTATTATTGCACTTTTCAAAAGAGGAAAAATGTATAATTACTGACTCATAAAGCAGCTATTCTGCAATTCCGAAAATCATGTCGACAGTAAATTAGCGCAAGCATGCGTTTTCTGCAATAAAAATCTGACGAAAGCCTTGTGTGTAAGCACTAAGTGGGTTCCTTTAAAACCATCAACTAGTTGGGGGACATACTATAGATGTGCTATGTCAGGAAATGATAACCGACATTCTGAAATGCGTTTTCAATTCAAAGAGACATTTTAGGCAGATTTTTTATGTTCATTATCGTGTCGCATAATACCAAAGTATTCCAATCACGACAGGATGCCGGCCCTCGAACGAGCCCCCTATTAACCGCCTGCGTAGATTATCTTCAGTAGAAAATGACTACT
>CACRXP010000941.1:105673-115890 GCA_902702965.1 Spirometra erinaceieuropaei | reverse complement strand
TGCGTTTTCAATTCAAAGAGACATTTTAGGCACATTTTTAATGTTAATTATCGTGTCGCATAATACCCAAGTATTCCAATCACGACAGGATGCCGGCCCTCGAACGAGCCCCCTATTAACCGCCTGCGTAGATTATCTTCAGTAGAAAATGACTACTTAAATGGCCTGAGTTTTTCCCATGGATTTTCAATGGCTTTATGAATTCGACTTTATTTCTTTCTTTTGCTTGTTAAATAGCGAATTGCGTCCCATTGGAATTGTGTACTTCAGTAACGTGTATCTTTTCAAGACCATGGAACCTTTAATCGTTCAGCTGCATCAGCACATTTATTGGCGCTATTTATCAAATGGACAGCTTGGTCGACATCCACTATAGATTTTTACGAGCCCCATATGTCTTCTTTACAGCAGCAGATAGAAATATGTGATTTTCTTAGCACGGAAAAAATGTGGTTTGTAGTTCGAGAACCCTGAATTCAGGTGTGACAGCAGGGCGGATTCAAAACAGTTCAAGACATGAGGTTTTTAAAACAAAAATATACTCTCTCTTTAAACACAAAGCTTTAAGATTTAACTTGGTACCAAATGCGTAAAAGAAAGAACATCTTTGTACATGTTTTCTACAAAATGTATCGAAAATCAACTGCTGCAATTCCTGCTAACTGAATAGTCAATTTTATAGAATTTAGTTTATAAAAGCGGTTGGGTAGGTGCTGGCAGAGAAGTCAGAGTCATGAATTGAGTGAAATATCTTAACAACTCGCGACTTGATAATTGGTATACCAAGCATGCTTAAGTAATTTTTCGAATTTAAAGCACACTTTTGAATGTCAGTCAATATTTTATGAGATAGCATATCACTGTAGCTGTCGACATTGTAATAAAAATATATCTCACTTACATCGACTTTCTTTGATGGTATTCCATTCTGTTTGAGAACTGAGACCAATTCGTCACGAGTTAACGTCCCGCTGCCATCCTTGTCCGCAGCGATGAAAGCGTCAATGTATCTATCTGCAGTGCTTGACATTCTTAAAAAGAAAGAAGTCACATTGCAAAATCCGTTTAGCCGGTCCGGTGGGTTAATGACCTTTATTAAAAACTGAAACGCGAAGATTAGTGGTATATTTTGTTACATGTGTGTTACTAGGTTATCCATTGTAGATATACATTTGATGACGTCTAATGCCTACGACTATAACTTCATATTAACACACCTAAAGTACCAGCTTTATAATAAATAAACGCGGGGTTTGTAATTGTAAAAAGATGCGTCTTACTGGTAAATTTGGTTATATACGATTTAAATGGCCCAGAAGATTTAAGCTAAAGTGGTACTTTCATTGCGGTTAATTCATTTTGGCTTTACTCATAAACTCCCAGTGAAATTCAAAGATGTATCTAATATGAAATTCGATTCTGAATCGTGATCATAAGCATTAGGTTTGTTACGAAGTTATTGTAAACTTATCCAATGTTAAAATAAGATAACTTTTGCTACCAGTTTCAATTTCTATGTAAAGCCGCCAGCAGCTTGGTAGCCATAAGTTAACAATTCCTAACTGGAGTCTACATTTTGCCCCTTGGTAAAATACTTCACTCGCTTTCATACCTAAAAATAATCGCCATGTTTTATGCTCCACGTGACATGAGTTTCAGAGCCAGTTATGTTCTAGAGGTGACTGCATAAATGAAACAGTTGATAAACCACTGTAAAATAAGCAGTGATTTGTCGGAAGCAACATGAAAATCCACAGTGTTAGCTACTTGCGTTACACCAGACACATAACAGGGGAGTTGTCAAAAACTGACCTTTTGAGACTGCAACAGCAACACGCCCGATAGGATACAGAGCATACGGCAGCTGCCATTATTTATAGTTTTTGGCAAGAGTATGTTGCTGAAGATGGCGGTGGGAACTCAAATTAGCCAATCTGACTTGTTGGCGACAGGTTGCAGTGAGCGACGGAGGGAGGGGGGCTGCGTGATCCAGAAAATAAACGCGTGACATGCGATCAAAGCCTGTGGTTGCGCAACCAGCCTCCGTTTTCACATGTCGCGCTCTAGGTTGCTTCATTTCGTCTAGCAAGTCTGGTTTCTGACAACCATTCAGACTGAAGGCCATGCATTGACACGCAATAATTAAGCCAGGAATGGTCACTTTAGGTTTCTACGTCTTTGTTGGTAATTGTTAACTGGTCCTAGAACCATGATCACTTGCGAGGTCCATAGACTAGGTGCGGAAAGTAAAAATGTCAAATATGTACTGCAAACTGCAGTCCTGCTGGAGTACTAAAGGCCATGCTCACAAAACATTTGCACAGCCTTTAGGTACGAGGGGGTCCCTGCGAAACAATTAATGCACTTTCGCATTGGCTCGCCACTCAGTGGAGGGCTATTTGGCTCTAAAATCAAGTAAAGGCACTTGCTGCGTCAGAATTTCGATTTCAGCAAGCTTTTCGGCAAATGTGCTTATCGGCTAGCAATGATAGGAGTTATATTTTAAATTTAATGACTTAAAAGTTAAAGTAAAGTAGAGCAGATAATTGTTTTTCCAAATAATACTTTCTTTCGAATGTGCATACACCAAGAGTGATTTGTATGTAAAACAGGAATAAAGACACGCAAAACCATGGTGAATTATCCTTTATGATTTTAAATAAAAAGGCCATGCGGACGAGGTCGAAAAACATAGGTACAATTTTCATGTCGACTATTGTATAGTAAGATACCGGATTGTGTTTGAACATTTTTTCGCCCACTGGAATAGTCACACGTAAAGCATCAGTACCTATGTAGAGTGCGTTTTCTCACTGGCACTCAAAACTAGAAAAAATCAATCGCATCTTCTAGAAAGGGAACAAAAATATCACTTTCCTTCCCACTGCGTATGAACGTCAGTCTTTTTTACGCATGGAATATGAGCCAACAAAGTGCTTCGACTTCAAAACGGCTAGGGAATACTCCACATCTTCAAACTCTGACAATCTATCTGTATAGCCAATTAGTAACATACTTGGGATTCTTGTCGCAGTACATACGATAATTCATATCGATTGTGGCTGTAAGAGCATCATAATCTCTTACAACTGGAACCCAGATAACTACATTAAGCAAATTTGAAAAAAGGGGTAATATCGAGCTACAACAAAAGCCTAGGTGCAGATGAAATTGCGTGTCGTTTTTAATCGCATACAGGGGTCACTGTATGCTTTCAGAACTACATGTTTCCATTTCTGCGTACATATTATCCAAAAGCTCCTATTCTACGACAAAATTAGCGCATAAAATAGCATTCTATCCACTCCTTTTATCAATGCTGGCGAGTTACTCAAGCATCGAAAACCTACAGGATAGATAAATACTAAATGTGTGATCATTTTTATGTGAAAACGATAAACTTTAAAGAAGGGGTGAAAGTTCGGCCTAAAATCTTCCTCCTACTGTGGATGAATCAGATGCTTATCATAATGGGGGGACATGTAAATACTTCTTTCACACACGAAGTCTAACTCATAAACTTCAGGCAATATGCTAGGTTTTTCAAGTTTATTGCAGTTTGTTGTGATTCTCAAGGCATGACTTGTCCGTAAAAATTATACAGAACCCTCTTTATATTTCGGTTCCAAAATTTGTGGAAACACTGCAAATGAGCAGAGAACTTTATCCATGAAGCCATTGTTGTAGGGCATGAAGTTGTGTACCTAACTGGACTATTTCCCTACAATTTGCCTTCTTGTGAATTTAAATAAGCACGCATCACAAATTCACTTTTGTTTCGTTTTTGCATATTACGAATAGTAAGTTTCATTTCATAAGGAGTTCTATAATCAGCACTACTGTATTACAGGTGACCTTGTTCGATATTTCGGGGGATGAAGGGTTACATGCCGCGGCGTTCGACTACTGTTATGTCTGAAACAGCCTATTCCGTAAACGTTTAACCGTTTGGTGAAGGCCTTGTAGAATCGCTGCCGAAAATTCCATGACTCGTATATAACTTCGAACGAAAGAACTTTACCACAAGTACAATTACAAGATTGACTTTTATGATCCTGCAAATGTACCGTTTCTGCTCCTGTGTGCACTTTTGCGTTACGCGGCTTGTTGCGACATTTCCAAAAAAAGAGTGCATATCCAGTGCGTAGGCGTGATAGTAAAAACACCTTGTCAAATTTTCACGTCGCATCTAACCAGCCCGTAGCTTCCAGATTTCACAACAATAAGGGAATCTTCCACAGTGCAGGGCGTGGATATTGGATGATGTCAATGTCGTGGGCGGCAGTTGTGGGCGTCGATACATGCAAAAAATGAGTTCTAGGAAAGGTTCGGGAAGAAGAAAGCTAGATATCTGGAGCTTAGAAAAATGGCCAAACAAAGTAAGTGTTTTGGAGTCCTTAATTTCTGACGGATGATTTTAGATACAGGCAGTTCACACAAGAATTTCGGAGAAACGTAAAACTCCAGGCCTTCTGACAGCAGGACTATGGTATATTTTGACGTTACGTACAACGCTATTTATATATTTCGGGATCTCTGATCAAGACTATTAAATTACTCATTAATACCAAATATGACGAAATCACCACGAGCACATCAACTCCTTCAGCTACTGAAGTCCCACCCCAAAACTCGCTTAACGTTCGACAAGCCGACCTGCGGACAGGTAAAAGTTAGTTAGTTGGTTTAACGATTTCTGGCTCCTTAGCAAAACGGTCCGACAACAATTGAGTTAACTGCTCTCCCAGCATCACTGACCAAAATTATGGGCTCAATGTGCGGATGAAATGTAAGTTGCCATTAAACGGAATTATATGTTGGCATTCAGAGACCGGTTGTGCAAGAAAATATGGACCCGGAAGCAGCCCAGTTGGCCCATTCCCGTATTGTAGGGGGTTAATGCTAGAGTCAGGCTCAGGAGGGACGGAATTAAACCTCCGCTTAGTTAAACCTCCGAAATAGTTATGCGGTGTATTGTCAGGATTAAGGCTAGGGGGTCAGGTTTCGAGTTGAACATAGGACACGGGAATGAAAACCTCTTGAAATTTGACGCAAGACAACCTGTCGTACTGAGAGGTTTCCATAGCACAGTGTTCGATTGAAAGACCAAATCAATGCAGTCTTTCCGGACCTGCAATTTGTGGTGGCCTTCCTTGCTATTCTTGTCCGCTGAAAACCTTTTAATGGCATAAAGTCAACCACGTTCGGGAGATTAACAGATAGCATGCAAGTTGTAAGCTTCAACAGCGACCACCCAATCGGCCGCAGAACCAATTGCAAAAGAGCACTATATCGGCGTGCAGAGACGCACTACAGTGAAACGGAAGAATAGTTTATCAAATTGCATTACCTTTGATGGATGCCCAGAAGGAATGGACATCCGCGCAACTCAGACAACCAGTTGAGACGTAAGCGAGACGAGACCGACTCGCAACGGTCAACGTTTTAGTGGGTACTTTAGTACCTCGAATACGTCCCGAAAGCCTTAGCTACGTTCTCTTGTCTATTTGACCTAGGATTGTACGCAAAGCGGGAACAACTGTGAGCCAATACTCTAACCACTTGACCCACGAGGCCCCGCCGGACGACGCGAGTTTGATCACTTTTGGGTCACTTTACGCGCCCAACCTACTGCAACGTCTGGAATCCACAAAATCTGATACAGTAGGTTGATTGCCCAAGCAGGATTTCCTAAGTAATTCACATAGAATCCACCAGATGACTACCAGGCTCACGTAATTCATAGATGTTATGACAGATTTTGAATAATTCGTATTGACACAACTGTGAAAAACTCGGCGCCTCGGTTGGATTCGAACCCACGCAGTAAGGGGAAGGCTTTAGTACAGCCAACGCTCTAACCACTTGAACTACGATGCCCCGCCGGACGACGCGAGTTTAACCACATTTGGGTCAAGTTACCCGCCCAACATACAGCAACGTCTGCAGTTCACCCAGTTGTGATTAAACTCGCGTCGTCCGGCGGGGCCTTGTAGGCCAAGTGGTTAGGGTGTTGGCTGCACTAAAGCCTTCCCCTTACTGTGTGGGTTCGAATCCCACCGAGGCGATGAGTTTTTCACAGTTGGGTCAGTATGAAATTTGAATTCGTACGTTATACGAAATAGAAATTTTCGTAAGAGGTGGCCACAGCGAGAGTCGGGATATGTTCAAATCATAGTGATATCTCTTGACCTTACATCTAGATTTTTCCTACATGGAGCACTTTCTCATGTGATTGTCTCTCAGGCAAAACCGCCTTCCGGATATGGTACTGATGAACTTAATTGTCTGGAAATTTTCATATCGAACAGCATAAACTATGATGAAATTGTGGCAACTATCTACTGGATTGTGAGTGACTAGGACATCATCGTCCAAGTACGAAACCCTGCGTCGTATTTAGCAGTCCGTGGGTGCGTGGTTGCGTGACAAGTGCGTCATACAACTGAACACCCACTTGCGCCCGCTACCTTTATGTAATCATGGATCCCAGTTCGAATTCGAGGTTTCGCACACATGATATTCTTGTCCCAGAGACAATTTCTCCTTCTGATAAAAATGCCACATTAGAAAATGCCCTCGGAAACCTGATGTATGAAACTGTTCCATCTAGCCTTGAAAGCTTTGACGCTGTACAATATACCTCTGCTTGCCTGTTTCAGCAAATACACGTTTCACCGTTACCGACTGCGTTTTTCATGACGAATTTTTGGTGTCTGACACTAGGACCTCCAAAGAAATATCCATCGAAAAGCTATTTTCTTGCCAACAGCCCACGTAAATGTATGTCTTCCAGGGAAAAAATCACAGAAAATGCGGATTGTTCATACTTTCCTTTAAAGCTTGAGTGATTTTCATGTTGATCGGACTGGTTGTTTGGGCGTTACTATGCTTCACAATATCTGCCGCATACAAACGCAAATGATGTGTATTTTCGCCTGGACTGCCGACCTGGGACCGAGTGAGGTGGGAAAATAAGAAACGCTGCCAGACCGCAAAATAAGTCAATTAAGATCATAATTACCCCGACAAAAGGTGCTGGAAACGTTGCTTTCGGATCCTGACCACCTAACTAAGTACCAAACACTGTTTTCACGAGAGAACCCATCCCAACACATTCAAACATCGTTGGAGAAAAGTGCCCTTATGCCTGCAGATCGATAAACTCGTCCTATACAAACCACAATGTGATTTTCGGAGCTAAGATTTCGACCGTCCTGTGGACTTTAATGACTACACTCAAGTTCTCTATACACAAGGGTTGTGAATAGTGAAAGAATGTATTGAAAGACGCATCTCAGTTGAGCTTTTTCCGTGGTTGTTTGACCCTAAAGAGTCAGGAAGTCCTCACATACGCTCGGAGAGTACTGTTCATGCAGATTCTGTGATTGCCCCAGAAATGGGCCAGTACATGTATGGGTGATGTGCAGCTTTGCGCCGGAGCATCACCTGCTTACCATGTCCGGTATCCGTCCTCTGAATTCTAGCTGGCTTACACAAGCACGTGGTTGTGTGATTCTCAATGACGGCATGTATGTGACTAGGCATAGCACAATGTGAACCATTGAAACACCTAGCTGTCTGCCTCCTTGGTTCACGTTCGTTGCATACGGGGCGCCTGTGAGTTGTAACAGGCAATGAAGGGGTTGAACGACTGCAAAGGTCCGCCTAACCAATGAAAACCACGCTTTACGTTTGGTCTGCTGTATGGTGTTCTGTTAACAGTAGCCAGCGTAAGTCATACGGTGCGTCGTAGCTGAGAAGCCAGTAAGTTCATGTCAAAATTCAAGCAAGAGTAATAAAAAAGGTTGTTTTTATACGGTAGACCTGCGTTATGCAACTGAGATTTTCTTGATTTGCTTTAAGAAACTTTGATGAGCATAGCGAGTATTTTCAAGTTCACTGTAATCGAACATGAAATTTAGGGTGGTTTTGCTCCATAGAGCAAGCCGCTTAAACCTATGTAGCGTTCTGCAAAATTGTATACGAAAGAGCATTCCGAACTAAGAACAAATTTTACTGATGCTTTAAGCCTCCTTTTATACATGATCTGCCATCTATTTTGTCTACAGATACAGAGATTCTTTCCCGTTTTTGCTTACTCGTGCGCTTAAATTTACAACAAGAAGTTATAGTATGAAATGGATGGCTTAATGCCTGAAAATACTCTTCTCACTCGTCCTGCATCGTGCGCCGGTACCCTGATTAAGAGATCAACAAAGTTAACATATAACACTTACCCGAGAACCACTATGCAAATGTATTAAAACTTTGTATTCTAAAATGGATATAACCACTTCTAATAAGAAAACCTATAGCTTGCACGAATTTTAAAATCCAGATCTCCTAGCTGCGAATAAACCGTCACTGTGTTTAACCAGAAAATGGGGACTACAATTCATGGAAACCTTCTATGTGTACGTTTGTGAATTTTGCCACAAATGGGCTGCTACGCAATCGCATTGGACCACAGCAAGGGCCAGTTTGTCCCACGCGCGCACTCATCGGCCCTCGCCGATCTGGCCTGGACGCGTGGTACGCGCAGAGATAGGTTTTAATGACAGTGGGCGCTCTCCGATCAGGTAGGTTACGGAACATAATGTTTCCGTTGTGCCTTGGGGCTCATACTAGAACCCTCGCAGGCAGTCGCACAGCGACTAGTATTAGATGTAGGTAAGGTGTTACCGACAAAGACGAGGGGGACCGGAATGACCATTTCTGGCTTATTAGCCATCATCAGCCAGTCAGTACAGATCTGCGGGTTCTCCGCTATAGTATGTCCAACGCGCTTGAACCGATTACGTCAGCACAGCAGTTGTGGCTTGGAAGACTGTCGACTGGCAAATTAATGTGCTTCTACTCGGCACTATGAGACAAGCTGCATTGACTACTTTTTAATGTGGCCCTCATGACATCCTCTTTTCAGTGAGACCCGAGGCCCCCGAACGAGGGTTGGTACAAGTGATGTTTGAGGTCAGGTCTAATGCGACAGGCGTAGACGACCACAGTCTTCTCGGCCACTGTGCTCGCATCTACCTCCGGTCGTTTCGACTCGGTTTTGCTACCAAAGCCAGACGGGTGGGGGGAGAGAGAGTAGGCGAAAATTTACTTCATTATAGGCAAATTAACTTATAAGTCACTGCCGGAGGCACCTTGCCGACAAAAATATGCCTGGTTGTTTGCGATGGTCGGACTATCATGCCGCGTATTCGTCAGGCAAGTCTTGTGTGGACGAGATTAACAGAGAGCGCTTTTATAACCATTTTTTCTCCCGTGGTGAGTCTCCTTCCGCGAATTCCATAATCCTTATTTTTCCGTCAGTAATTCTCATTGAGATAACAGTCGCCCACTTTCGCTAGACCCAGACTTATCATGAATAAGCGGCACTCGCTCTCTGGTAAACGTTTTTGTGCATGAAAGTTAACTATCAAGCAGAAAAACAGCAATCAAAGGAGATTCTATGGGTAGAAATGACGTGAATGCATTAGACGACAGATCTACTTGGATACGTAATTCTTACAATTAGAAGGAAGAAAAGTATGCAAAGCAAAACAAAACATCAACTAGTAAAATCCCATTATCGTGCAGATATTCTGCATGAATGTCCAAAATCTGATCGTTTTAGAGCGTGTGATTGTCTACCACATCCACAAATTATGGTTGCCTTCCCAAAACGAAACAACCGGTGCTGATTCCGATTAAATTGGCGAAAGCGTAAACGTAGCATGCATTTTCCATATTGATTTTCGATAGTCTTATAAGTCCAAACACCTTCTATAGGAGAAATGTACAACAAATGCTTTATTTTACTCGTTTAGTAAAAAATCACGTTGTCTTTGCATTTTATACTCAAAGAAAGTATGTTTTTGGTTTTTAAAGGTTTTTAATTATGAGACCATGCGAAGACCATTCACATAACATCGTACCTGTCCGTTTACCAATGCTCCTCATGAAATGTACGACACAGTCCACACCCAATGCCAAACTATATGAACTCTATATGACATATTCTTTACTACATTGTGAAATACATAATTTGCCTTACGCGGAAAGCATGAATCCTGTAGACTGATGTCGCTAAACGCTAATGCAACGGCCGATCAGGCTCAAAATTATTTGGCAATTTGGAAGCTTTTTCAAAATCTAAAAATACACTTTCTTCGGGTCGAAATGCAACGACTACGTGATTTTCCACCAAACGAGTAAAAGGAAGTATG
>CACRXP010000941.1:95004-105479 GCA_902702965.1 Spirometra erinaceieuropaei | reverse complement strand
ACGAGTCCCAGAAAGTAGTCTTGAAGAAGGAGACACGATCGCTGGATCGTGTCTCCTTCTTCAAGAAAGGGGACTTTGTCCATTTCATCGGTGTTAATTTGTGTAAGGTACCAGTTCGCGCGCCTTTGTGAACCACTAACGGTTTTAAGTGACAGAAGGAAGGGCTGCGGTTTATCAAGCACTTTATTTAATAAGTGAAGAAGAAGGGTCGAGCACCGGAACACTTCATTCATTGTCCTGAGCCTTCAGACTCTTACAGGAATCCATCGTCAGAGGTAGTAGCAGTAACAGAACAAGCGATACTTTGCAATTTTCTCAGACAAGAATCGCTAACTTGAAGTGAATCAGCCCATTTGAGAATTACAGGAGCAGACTGAAATTCTATATGAACATTTGGGCCTTAATCCATCAACTACAGCGGGATAACCTGTGCAGTGAGACACGGTGTATCGTGCACCCCTACGCATATACCATTTGGCTGCGTGTTGACGGTTTGTGAATATTACGTGATAATTCTGCTGTGGCTGATGAGCTTCGGCTCAAATTCTCGTAAAAAATTCAAATCTGAATCAACTAGACTGACTTACACCAAGTTAGAGATTAATTTTTGAGGAAATTGAAAACGTGAATTTCAAAACTGGAGAACCCACCAACCGACTTTCTCACACCTGTTGCATGCACCGACAGAATGTCCTTGAAACTCGTGTCTGGGCTTTTTGCGATTACCTATGATGTCAAATACGGTATGCCATGTAATCAATTAAGATCTGCCAATCAGCATAGCATTCATAACAGTAATACTTTCATATTCCATTTACACCTTAGTATAGTGCGTTTAACGGCAACCAAACCTTGTTGATTTTACCTCTGATAAGGTTTGTTAGAGTTTATCGCATTTTAAAGAAAGTAAGGAAACTCATACGTTGTCTTTCGCACGGCGGTCATCTTTAGCCCTATATGGATCTCATGGACCTAACTGGTGATGGGAAAATTTCTCTCGGGGAGTACAAAATGATGCTCGGCTTATCGACGTTCTCTGTCGAAAAGTAAGCCACCACAGAATCCATTTTTTATTAAATTGAAAGGTTGAGTCCTAATATATTCGCGCATTTCAGTGAGACAAGGCCTTAGGCAAGCGAGTCTAAATGGCACTTAACAGACTTCGAATTAAATTTTTGGCTAGATCGCAGTTGGTAGCCAGGCCCCGTATTACAGGTGGCGAGGGGTTTGCTTACTGAAAGCATTTTGTGGGGTTCCATGGTCGCATCTGACCCATTTGGCTTCCGTTTTACGTTTGAGGCTAGGATTAGGATACCGGTTAATGGTTTCCGAGTTTCGGGTCAGGGTTATGCCTTTAGGCTTAGGTATTCTGGTTACGGTTAGGGTTTGAGCGTACGATTAGGTTGCAGTAGTACGGTTAGGTTTTTTCAGTTACGACTATGTCTAAGGGCTCCGGTTACGTTTACGATTTCGTTTAGGGTGAGGGTTGTCGTTAGGGTTAACAGTTAACGTCTAGGGTTGAGGTTAGGGATAGGGTTAGGGTTCAGGTTAGGAGTAGGGTTAAGGCCGCCGTCCGCTTTCCCATTCCTGGCTACCAACTGCGATTTAGCCAAATCTCTATTATCCAGCTCGCTACTGCTAAGTCTGACTTTTACCAGTGACGATAGCTGTGTTAGGGCTTTTCCATAATCAAAATGTTCTTGAGTTCACTTGTTCTTTGTCTCAGCCTGTCAGCATTCAAAGAATAGACTAACTGTAATCGATAATTTGTTTTTGTTCGGATGTGCAACTTGCAATGCCTTGCTGTATACAGCACATGAAAAGTGCGGGCATTTACGAAGCATTTGTATTCACTCACAAACCGGCACAAATTGATAGACCAAATCCCTAAATTGATTACGAGTGACTTTAATTTGATCAAAATATACAGGAAAACTTAAAAGTAGTATACAGTTGCAGAGACATAAGTTTGTTAAAAAGTGAAAACTAGTGAAAAGTCAAAAACGTTGTATAATTGCAAACCTAAGTTTTAAAAGCAAATTAAGCCCGTCTATGCAAATAACTGGGTAAGTAAAGAAGCACAAATAAAAAACATTGGGAGCTAGTCCTTCAGTGGAGTTTACATTGAAATAAGCTTCAGGTGTCAATTTAATATAAAATCTGGCGTTTTGTCGACAGCCTGAAGTTGAAGTACAAATTCAAATATGGTTCCACAAAAATTTGCTGCGTTTTCCCTTTTTTGCTCTTTTTGAGACGGAGTTTACTAAGACAGTGAGGATTCCGCTCGTAGAGACTTTAGAGAGTTATGCATTTTATAAGGCCAAATGTTGACAGACAGGTCAACGACTAACAAATTTGGATAGAAATCGCCCATAGTGTCAGTAGCATACCACCTTGAGAGTATCAAGAATGTTTTTCTCACTAAAATTACTATGCAATTCTTCTAGACGTTGGAGCCCTTTGAGGTTCTGTGTGTTATTGACAGTTCAGCAGACACAGCGATTTCCGGCGTTCTTAATCGACCTCCCACAAAGAGAGTTTGCATACGACCTTTAACAAAACTTTCAAAAAGGATATTCCTTGAAAGCATTTGCTCGTGGACATTCATGTCTAACAAATGGCCTTTAGGGTCACATTCGCAGACTTGCCCATACATGAAACCTCACAACCGGAAAAAATTAAGCGTTCATGACGAAATTTGGCAATGGAAATGCTCAGGATCAATTGACAAACTTAGTCTAGTAAATTACTTCTTTTCTAAGGCATTTTGCCGATCCCTATCCAGTCAGTGCATTTTTAAGGGTAAAGTAAGGATGAATTGGAACGTTAGGACGGAATTTTCGTCTTAAGAAAAAAGCCAGTTATTTTTGTCGCAGACGAAAGAACTTATTGTTTTGTCTATACAGGGCGAACGTCCGTTATTATTTTTAGATTTCGATTTACGGTTGTAGTTTTAAGACAGAGAGGCCAACTACATGCTTACCTACTGCTAGAGCTGTTAGTTATCCGTCAATTCGCTTCTAACTTGGTTATTAACAAAACCTGGAATATAAAGACAGTATGCTTAAAATATAACAGCCATTTGTCATTGTGCCGTTTCATAGGTACCAATGTGGCATTCACAAAGGGCAGGAAAACACCGATAATGTCAAACAAAGCATTGCCTTAAGGCGTTAGTACAGCCTGCTTTAGCAAGAAATCACGCAAATCAAACGTATTACTCTTAAAAACCGATGAAAATCTATTTTTATGAAAATAACTCATCTATTTACATCCATATCACATAGTTCAACGGTTTGACGATTATATTATGAAATTCAGAAATTCTTATTGGCGAAACTCATAAGTTTAGATTACTCTGCACTCGGAGGAAGGTTCGTAAAGATTAGAAAACTCAACATAGGACAACTGCTAACATATGAAATTGCAAAATATTTAAAAGACGAAGTCACGATCACTGGAACGGTAGATTTATTGGCCTTAGCTTACGAACTCCACCAGGAGTTCATCATCAGGGACTGCCAGAGTGCCGCAACGTGTGAACATTTATATCGTTGTGCCGTGAACGGGGGGGGGTGAGGAGGAGGGGACTGCGTCCGTGGCTAGGTCTGATTTGTGCCGCCTGGCCCACAATGGTCCCCCGGCGTGGTGACGGCTTTTGTATCTCGCGGCGATGTGAGCTGCGGCACCTGACTGCGTGGGCGGAGCGCGTGATAACACGCAGGAAAAGCAATGTGTCTATTGATAGATTTGGTGTCCGACACCCACGCCTCCAACAGTTCTCGCCCCGTCTTGTTGCCGGCTTGCGCCAATACCCGCGTGTTGGCGAAGTCAAACTCATGGCCTTCCTCCAGCGTGTGAGTGGCGACTTGAGACAGTGGGTTGACTGTCCGAACGGCTCGTTTGTGCACAAGTATTCGTGAACTTAGACGTCGTGCTGTTTGGCCTGTGTAGTGGCAAGGACAGTTGTGGGACGGATTTGATAGACTACGCCGGACTGCTCACCTGCGTCCAGTAGATCCTTCATTTTCATGATTCCGCTACGCATGGTGGCCGCCGGATGATGAGCGTTGCCCACTCCTATCTCTGACGCAATGCGTTCTGTGGTCTCGGACACATTCTTCATGTACGGTAAGGAGTGCCAAATTGTTGGTGTCCCTCTTCCGTTTGTCCGTCGTGGGTGCGTGCGTATGCAGTGGCTGATAAAACTATTTGAGTAGCCGTTCCTTTTTAATTGGTCTATGAGATGCCGTAGTTCTTGAATCCTTCCTTCGAAAGTTAAGGCCAATAAATCTACCGTCCCAGAGATCGTGCCTTCGTCTTCTTTTAAACAAGAACCTGGGATGCTCATATTCTCTGCCATTCGTTGCCAAAATATGACCTAACTTAGATTTCCGCCGCAATTATCGGTCTGATTACATTACCGTATAAAGACAAAGTCCTTTGCGGAACAGGTTAAACATATATGTAAAATCTGTAGCATTTCAATTGCATCAAAATAACCATTTAGAGCATTCTCATCACGCTTTATGAATTAGACGAAATTGTGGATAATTTTCGCCTCTTCCGAACTTGCTGAAAGAAACCGCGTGAAATTGTGTTACTTTCGGCATGTGGTTTATTATTATTTTTGTATTTCTGTCTGAGACTATTTTGACGGGCTACTCATGGTTGACGCAATGCCAACATCAAGTAGACATCGAAAACATTTCGGCATATGTCGCAATCGTTCACAGACAGTTGCATTTTCCCAAAAATTATTTGCGTCCTAGGAGGCGATGGTGTTTGATATTATGTCTAGTAATGCTGTTGTGAAGAGAAGACTAGACTGTTGAAGTGTTTTTTATCTGCACTCGTTTGAGTAGTCACGCGTGGGAGAAAATGCTGCATCACTTTCTGCAGTGGGCCGTAATTGTTTCTCGCACATTTTAACATCACCGACACCATGATTTGCGTAGGCTTTCTCAAAAAACGGTGTTGTCCTCGCTAGCAGACCGCTTTTGAATGCAGTTAACTACGAAATGTCTCAAACTAGCTGATAAGAAAATCAAATGGTATTAAATCCAATGCGGAGTAAGGACAAAAAGGACAGCATGTCATTATTGACTAAGCTATCCATGAAACAGATGAGAATCTGCATGGTGACTGAAGTACTCTATTCTTAAAAGGATTGGCTATCTGAAAGCTAGTCAAGGGTCTTCATAATTTAATGCTTAATACTTACCTCGAACAATCACTCGTCGAATTTCAGTAGAGGGTTTTTAATTGCAGTTTGCGTATCTGGAGGACACTGGAAATAAAAATGTGCGCTACAGGCATTTAACGTCTCTAATCTTCTCTCCACGAAGTTGGTTTTGCATACTGGCATTTAGCGTGACCGCTTGTGTTGTACATAGTCTACTGAAGTACGTTAACCACAAGATTTATATACCTTTACCGGAATTTTTATCAGAAACTTCATTAAGCAGGAGTCATGATAAAAATTGCGCCACCTGTAGCACGTTTGTCGGAAGCCGTAAACGAACACCATTCCGGTCATCCAACTTGTGACAATAAATCAAGTGAGAGGCATTCATGTGGACTAGTGCTTAGGCATTTTCTGAATTATTTGCAACTTATGATAATACGCTTATGTTCTGTAATTAAGCCAGGATTAAAAATTGCGCTTCACTCTTAGGTGTAAATTTGAATTCAGAGACCAGCTGCTGATCAACCATCCGAATTGATTTTTTTATCTAAGTTTTGATGAACTTAAGTGTTTCTTATATGAATGGCCCATCTTGAAAAATGCGTCTGTGCTCTCGCCTGTCCGATTTCTTGTCCGTCCTAAGTTTTCATGCGTTCGAGTGGACGCTAGGCTTCTTTTCCAGCCACGGTTACATCGATTATGCTGCACATGACGAAACCCATGGAGGGCCACACAGGGGCTCGTGAATTCCCTGTGTGCCAAGTCATGTTTTTCTCCCTGGCCAAACGGAGATTCGTACGGCCCAAAAGTTCCGCGTTTTGAAAGGCGAAATTTCACCCACAATATTTGCAGTGCTTGACGATCGAAGACAAGGGGGCCAACAAATGCGCTGTGCTGACATTTTTGCTCATTCGCGTCTGTAATCGCTTTTCTGTGTCTCTAGCATAGTCGACTTAAAGGCGCCTTCATTGAATCCGATATGTGAGGTTTTTCATTTCATATCTTGATAGGGGTCTTCGATTTCATGATTTCATGTCAAATCATTGACTCTGGTCTGAGAATTATGTCAAAATTCAGGGATCATAACAGCTGAGCGAATGGCTTTGAGGTTTTTATTAACGTATGAACTGCAGTCAAACATTTGTTGCCACTGTCTTTTGACCTTCTGAACTTCCTGTTGCGGAGATAGATGTTTGTTCTGAGGAACATCTGGAAATTAAACTTAAGGCTCCAACCTACCAGACCACAGCCGATCGAAGTGATAATGTGAGTCAGGTTCCCACGGAGCTGGAGTGAATTGAGAGAACGTCTGTTGCGAGACTGTATTAGCCCCATTCAGTTATTCACGCATTGCTATTGAATCTCTTTACTTTGAAGAGTTAAAGGACTAGTATGAACACATTTTCACCTGAGTAAATATTCATTTTATAATTATGATACTCACCAGCTGAAAAATGCTTGATGACATTCTTCAATATGATACCCAGCAAATTAGCAACATGCAAGAAATCCTTCCGCAACTTGAGGATGCATGATCGTGCTTTTAGTCTCATACGATGGTCCGGGCTTAGCACGATTGTATGAAGGCGGAATGAGCTGTAAATTGTTTCGTTGCAGTATTTATAGATATTTGTCTATGTGATGGGATCATGCTCGTCTCACTGCTCCTTGGACGTCCATCAACAGTCTTCGTAAACAGTCACTTTTTGACCACCAATGACGCAGGAAGGATTACCGTCGTAGACAAGGAAATGTGGAGTTGCCTGGCTCTGGCTTAGTATAAGTCGTTGTCAGCCGCACCAACTGTCTGTTTTGCGCAGACTTGGAATTGAACTCCGACTCCTAATACTTGAGCGTTGTCTTCAACTCTTTGTCAGTGAAATATGGATCCGCTGCATTTTCAGTGTTGCGTGTGAGATTGATCTCAGGTTTTTCGGGCTTGAAACTTATTTAGGTTGACTGGCGACTACTAGTAAGCCATAAATGACCGCCGCAGTCTCTTTTGTTCCTTGGCGACATTCGTTTCTCCGCATATATTCATATACTCGAGGCACAATTTTTTGCACAGGAGAACTTGAGAAGGCTCTTTCTTGGTTTGACATTTTATTTCTGCGAGCCGTGAACTTTAAATGAAGTACATAATCAAGGAGAAATGACAGCATACAGCCTGCTCGAGATTCAAAATCAGCGCTATTGGAAAAGCTCTTCAGCGGCAATAATACATCGTTTTTGCTACACTCAGTAAGCGAAGGTGGGTCGGTGTCCCCACTGAATAAGTCACATATCAAATCTTTAGCAAAAATGAACGTCCTCTGATTAAACGAACGTCGCCATGCTACTGAAAGCAACGTCGAACACTGACAAAAACAATCGAGTTGTTCATGAATTTTAGTCTGGACTTGCTTCCTATTCTAACCAACACCAGCGGTCTCGCCAAAATCGAATGAATATCTGGGCGCAGACCCGGCGGCTGAGGAGGACGCGACGTGTGCATGTCAATGCTCCTGACACTGGCTCGCCAGCTACCATACGCTCGATCCGCAAGTGGCCTACCAGGCCTATGCCAGGTGCAGGTATCGTGAGGTAATATGGGTAGAAGAGGTTATTAGTCGTCGAGTTAATGGTGGTGATGGCGTTGTAGATGGTGTCGACACGAGTAGTAGGAGAGATGACAGTGCTAGTGGTTATGGAGTTTTAGGAAGTGCAAGGTGGGTTTTGTGGTGACTTCTGCTGTCGTGAATGTACATCTGGTCGAGAAGGTCCATGAGTTGTCTGAATGTCCTGCATCATTGTGAACAGCCGAGGCCCATGTGAGGGGTGTATACTGGGGCTCCAGCCACTGGTTCACTGTTCCTGGTGCCATGGATTCGCAAGTGAGCGGCCGCGACAATGTACGATGTGAAGGTTCAACTTCAGTGGCGACAGGTTGGAGTCGAGTCCGCATTGTTGGTAGTGGTGGCCGTGATGGGCGTCAGGACTTCAGGAACGCTCTCGTCTGTGATGAGAAGAGTGGCAGTCACCGTCGTTTACGTCGCAGGGTTGGAAGATGTACCGCTTCGGTAATGCGAATCTCGTAGCCTAATTGACGAATACCTCTTAAAACTGCTAATGTGCGAGATCGGAGCCGATATTGCACTGAGATCGTCGTTTAATGGCAGAGGGTTGGAAAATTTAACACTCAGCGACCAAATGATGCTAGTTCGATCCCGAGGTTTCCAAAACTTAGCCAGAAATGGCTCTCCTGACCCCCTTTGTTCTTGTCGGTACTCCCTGCCTGCACAGTAGAAGGACGCCCACAGATCAGATTACGGGATGTGCTCGTCCCGTTGTGCCTTCGGGCTCCGTCGTGAACGCTCGCAATCAGTCACATACCAACTAGTAAATAAGGCCGTACAGACGAAGACAAGGATTGGCAGCCAGCAAAACCCAACCTCCTGTTTCGGAGGACCCGAGTTTCGAGCCGGTGTTCGTTGACCATTGGCCGTTAAGTAGCCTAATGGTCTACAATTAGACCGTGGGCCCGCCATCCTGTCGGTTATGATCAGGAATCTTAACAGTGGCAGGGTGTTGCTCACTGATTAATGACTTCAAAATCCCTTCTCTCGTGAAAGTTCTCCTTCAGCATATGCTACTGATCGTCGTGCGACTGCCTGTGAGGGTTTAAGATTAGGTCGCAAAGCACAACGGAAGGAGCATTTTCAGCGACCTAGTCGGCGAACATCCTCCCAGGAAGAACTGTGTTACATTCATGAATTTGCAGGTTGATGATGCCAGCCTGTCGCAATGCAAAACGATAGTTGAATTATAACAGTAAATCATCTGAGGTTATGAAGGTTACATGAACAAACACTCGTGCGTGTGAGGGGTGGGCTTTTTATTTTGAAGGGGAACTGGAGGAGGTGGATAACTGAGGCTTCCGGCTGCCAGATACATATTGGCAATCGATAATTTGAAGTGGATCAATGAGCATTGACCCTCATAGTGCGAATTTAATTTGACATGGCGGTTGGTAATATTTGGTTTAGGCTGTCAAGTCTCGAGAACTTTTCGTAACTCTTTTTTGAGCCATGGAAACACCTTTGCTCCCGTCTCGGCCAAAGCAATAGTCACTTTCGAGTTCATACGCAAAAACGAGAGACGTTTAGGTTGTTATCGTCAATATGAGGGTGCAGGTGTCGATCCGTGTTATCGACATACACGCAGAGACCATTTGTGCACGTGATGTGACAAATTTTATTCGTCTGTTGCTCTGTAAGAATGGTGTCCTTAACGCAAGAAAATGCTGTCCATTCATTTTTCAAGTTATCGAGCATTGAGGAAAAATGTAATGACATCGAAAGGCAGAATGCATTCATTAGGACTTAATTTTAGGTTCCGGATCCCTCGGCGAAGCGCGTGAGAGTTGTTGAGGGCTGTAGCGCGATACATCAGGTAGATATTTTAGATGTCTACAAACTTATTGAGACGATTGTAAAGTGGTGATCCGGAAAATCTGCTTTGTGAATCAGTGAGAGGCCAGATGCAACTGCGATGGGTGGATCACTGAGGACTTTAAATTTTAGTCGTTAAGACCTACCAGTTTGCCGAGCAAGTTCACCTTTTACATGACGCGTGCAGACCGCTTTACGTTGGGGATTCAGCGAGTGGGGGGAAGGCTTGTAACGGGCAGCCGTCATGAACGGTTTGGCGTCATTGTCCAAGACCTCGCTGTCTTGAGGTCATTCACCCTTTTGCAGTGAGCCGTTCCAGACGCGCTGACCTGAAGCCACACGACTTGACAGCTCGGGCACACCTGCGTCCGCACAGCCGCAGCTGCCCATGCGGCCACTTGAACGCACCTCCCCCTGCAACCACAACCTAAGCCACTAGGATACCACCCCTCAGCAAATGCAACACACACTGACATGAGCTTGGCCCACGAGCCTACAAAAGCGGCTGCCACCACTATCTCAGAGACTCCCAGGCCTGACTGGACGCAGTCAACACCAGCCCTGGCTTCGCCAGTGGCCACTGCTACCTCAGAGGGTAACTCCGGGTTCTGTGCACAATAAACCACCAATTCTGGTGCCTTCCGTCTTCTCCCTTCAACTTGGGATTTGACCAGATAATTGTAGCTCATAGACTACACACATTCTCACTGCCAATAGAAGCGAAGAGCCGAGTCCCAGGAAGTAGTCTTGAAGAAGGAGACACGATCGCCGGGACAAGAGCTTTATTAGCCTGACGTTTCGGATTCCTACTCGAATCCATCATCAGAGACAAAAGAGCAGAAACGGGTGGTTGTTGC
>CACRXP010000941.1:68734-94729 GCA_902702965.1 Spirometra erinaceieuropaei | reverse complement strand
TGCTGCATTCTATAAATACCGCAGCCCCTTGTGCAACAACCACCCGTTTCTGCTCTTTTGTCTCTGATGATGGATTCGAGTAGGAATCCGAAACGTCAGGCTAATAAAGCTCTTGTCCCGGCGATCGTGTCTCCTTCTTCAACACATTCTCACTGCTGTGCCGCTACAGGCTTCCCCGTCATTGGGAATCTCGCCCACCTCATTAGGGCAGTTAGTCTTATCCATGATGATGGTTACACCACCCTTGACAGAGCGTGAAACAGCTAAACCGTTAGCGAACTTCATAGATCGTAATCCCTTCTATTATTAGATTGGTAGGGTTGGCTGAAAAGTTTTTAGCTAAAGGAGGTCAATGACAGAGCTGCGTGCGTCCGCGTGTATGTCACTTTAAGGAACAGAGGGTAGTAAAATAGATTCAAAGCCGATAAGAAATTTGTAGCGCAAGCTCATGACTGAATCTTATTTTGGCAGATGTGAGTTTCATTTTCGAAAGGCAACTGGTCAAGTTGATTTGCTTCCTCCAGTGACAGGTTGGCAAGGAGACTGAGATTTTCCCTAATTTCCGGCAGAGTTGTAGCATTATCTCGCTTATTGAGTAGCCGCGTCTGGTAATCATACGTAGGGTGGTCTGTTTATGTAAGACCTATGACCGCAAAAGCTTTAGTGGGGCGAACCCCCATCCCCTTTATACCTTCCAGTTGACGACGGGCTGACATCAGTGACAACTTGCAAATTCAAAAGGGAAATTCGGCTTTTTATCCAAGGTGCCCCCTTTTCCCATTATGTCGAATCGAAACTCAGATTGCCTTATTTCTACACTATGCACATAAGAAATACTAGGAAACACATGCAAGATTTGGCCGTCTAGGTATCGCTTATTAGTCGTAACTAAAAACAGCAGCGCACTGGCTCCAGGTTAAGATGAACCTGTGGTCAAACTGGCACTCTCTTCTCCTTGAACATTGATTTTGACTTACGACCACGGCCCGACGAAAAAAATCGAGTCAAAGCCGGCAGTTTAGACTTATCACTAATAAGACGTGAAAAATGACATGGTGGATGGCGTTTTGCGCTGCAAGGCCAAATCTAAATATCACGTAACGATAGATACATAATGCAAATATGCTTTCAGTTTTTCTCGCTTGTTTTACTAACAGTTTAATACTGAGAAGCCTAGAACACCAGTCAACGCGTTAGGTTTAGGTATGTACGCCGGCTTTTGATTGAAGTTTTTTTCCCTCTACCCGTACAGGCCATAGCCTCGGACATATGACTGGATGACGAGTTTGTCTGCCCATTGATTGTTGATATTTGTTTATTTGAAACATTAGTTATTATGCTCATTTTGCTGAAATTTTATCTGTTTTCAGAGTTTGGATTCAAATATGGAAATTTGGCAGGACCGCAGTTCGTAGCCAGACATTATGAGTTGATAGCGTCGACGTACTTACTTGTAATCAGCAAGTGTGTTTCCCTTGTCGAGTAAACTTGTTATCAGTAGGTGTGTTTCTACTGAGTAACAGGTCGGCTGTTTCGGTCAGATTGTTGGGCTTAATGAGGGTTAAGGTTAGGATTAGGATTACGTTTTAACGTTAGGGTTCGGATTCACGTTTTGGGGTTAGGGTTTCAGGGTTAGGCCTTAGTGCTAAGGTTATGGTTATGTCTTAGGGTTAAGGTTAGGGTTAGTTTAGTGGTTAATGTTAGGTTTCGGGTTAGGAATTTTTGGGTTAGGGTTAGGTTTTAGAGTTAAGTTTTGTGTTAGCTCTTGGGTTTAGAGTTAGAGTTTGGTTTTAGGGTTGAGTTGAGGGCTTAGTTTTAAGGTTAGGTCTGGAGTTTATGGTTAGGTTTAGAATTTTTGGGTTCGGTCTAGGGCTTTACGGTTACGTTTAGGGTTAGGTTTTACGGTTAAAGTTAAAGATGTGTTTTAGTGTTAGGGTTAATATTAGGCTTAGGTTTTAGGTTTAGGGTTTTATTTTAGGGTTAGTGTTTCAATGTTAGGTTTTACGGTTACGGTTAGGGTGAGGTTTGGGGCATGGTGTTTTGATTAAGGCTTTACGGTTAGAGTTGGTGTTTTAGTGTTAGTTTAGTTTCCCATTCCGGGCTACGAACTGCGATCTGACCGGAAAAATATTTTGTTTTGCTAGGGCATTGACGAATAAAAATATTAGTTCTAGAAAAATGATGCCTTTTCTGAGTACAGTTAAGAGTTGGGTTGAAATTTTGTAAAAATATAGATTTGTTGACTGTCGGAAATGGATAATTTTGGTATGACTACACTCACTTATCGACGTTAAAATATCAGCTAAAAAGATTTCAGTCAGTGTTCTTAGGTATGTAGAAAACACAAATGGTCGTAAAAAGGATAGAAGCCCTCACTGACCACATTCAATTCTGTTTTCATTTTCGAATGTTATATTTTTTCCTGGAAAAGTAATTGGGAAGATAAGATTTCTTAAATTTAATCTGTTTTCATTTGTTCCTTTCAAGTGTGAGGCAAATATTTGATCGGCTGGATGTTGATGGATCTGGAACGATAACCGAGAATGAAATCGACAGGCTTACTGAGGAGGGCGTCCCTTCTGCTATGGTGGAGCATATCAGGGAGTGGTTGAGAAAAAATGATGCAAACCAAGACGGCGAATTTGACTTCAAGGAATTTTTGGGTGCTGTTGCCGCACAGAATATTTAATCGCAACTTTAACCCCAAAAATAATTTATATTGTGTTTTATGCCAGCAGCTACGGCTGCTTTGCAAACCGGCTACAGATATAAAGCTGTTTGTACCTATTATATTATTGATTTGTGTCATCAAATCGGACAAAAAAATGGACTATATTTGCGTCATCTATTTGCATATAAGGAGCCGGAGATATTTACTATTTTTAAGGCCCTTTTATTTAATAAATTAAACTCCATGTGACCCAAAGAACCAAGATTTATTGTATAAAGTGAGCAAAACACATGCAGTTTAATGTAGCAATCAGCTCCTGCATGTGGGGTTTAGGGATATATCTTTCACACATTCGTGAAAAATTCAGTGACCGCTGTGGAATTTGGACCTAAGACAGGGCTTGTATGTAGCCAACGCTCTAACCAGCTTAACTCTAACGGTTTTGGTTGCCCACAAATCCTCCCTTTCTTGTCTTGAACTCTAACTCCACCAGAGCTGCCGAGATTCCCAAAATTAGGTCGAATGAACCATGCAAATCTGCTAGAAACCTATTATTTTCATAGATAACACATCTTGCAACCTATTGGAAGGGGTAAATAGACGATATCTGCCAGTCTTGTGACTGCTTACCCGGTGGTTAAAGAGGTTGCACTTGATGCTCCGGAATTCGGTGATGACTAGATTTCACATGGTATGTTTTGTGTGACATTAGGATTAAAGTACATTTTATTATGTCCACTGCATGCGTTTGCCAAAACTGAGAGTGTTTAAAAGTTAACAACTGAATACATGTTAGAAGTCATCATCGAACTCGGAATTTCGTAAGTATAAGGAACTAGAAAAACATAAACTTATGAAACTTCCAAATTTCCATTGCTTGAAGTCTCTGCATGTGCAAGGATTCTGAGTATTAGTATCTTTTATATTTTTCTTGACAAAATCTACGGAATTTCACTTTGTAAACGGATACGTAGAGGCCAAGAATTGCTGGAGAAAGAGTGTAATGCACTCTAATGGGCCTCAGCACGCAAATGTGATCTAAAACATCCCCACTCCTTGTATTTCAGTTACCAAAAACTCAATAAATGCCAATCTAAATTCTTTGCTATGATTTTATGCGGAACGGTTTGTCAAAATAATGATAGAAAACCGGTTAGCATAAACGATACATTTTCACCGCATGCTGACTTCCGGCGTAGACTTCAGACGGAGGTAACTCACCATTTATAGTGCGAAATTCCGAGAATTTGAGATAGTTGTGTGAATTAAACCATGTTCTTCAGACTGAAGACCTTCACCCAAAAATTACTCAAAGGAATGGAATATTCCGTTTTCAAAAGTAGGAAATGAGAACCTGGAAAAACCCACAGTCATATTAGAAAGTCTCCGTCACAATTACCCGAGGTGGAAAACTCCATGGAAATGACGTTTATTCAGGAAATTCTGTGTACATCAAAGTAGGTACAGTCTCTACCATTCCTTCCGGTTCTGGTTACGTCAATCAGGTTTGTCTGCATGAGAAATTCCTGCAGTTAGGCTGGCAGATATTTTTTTCAATTTGTTTTTTTGAAAATATTGCGCTCCCCAGTTTAGAGTTGATAACCGACTTGCTACCGACATTTATAATGCCTGCTAGATGACCGCTGGCTGGCGACATCGACACCAGAACAAAATCCTGATTGTTAAACGCCCTACCCATCTTGATGACCTTCTGATACGAATCCAACAATACCGGCAGAGCTTCACCTTAGTCTCTTTCATCGCCCCAGTAAGCCATATTATCGGAATTGGTTTTAAATTGTTGGAAATAAAAGTTATTTGGCGAGGTTTGGTTCTGTAGCCCCACTTGATTGATATCATATGGTTGGCTTACTAAAACAATTTTCGTTAACGTATCTCTGGATTAAGAAGGGAAAGGGGACGCAAGCAGAGTTCGAAACACGCGAAAGGAATCGAGTTAAGGTAGCATGTACAAACTTCCCCCCCCCCGACACAGCCACTCGCTGGATGCAGGGGATAAGGAGTTCGTAATCACAACTGAAAGGTCACTGTGGGAACCACGTGGTAATTTGCAGTGCAGGATCACTGTAGCGGAGTCGACGGAGTTCCACACCGTCGGAACAATTCCATTAGCAAGTCTTCATGGCTACTCGCTGGATTAGGATAATAAGGAGATCGCACACAGGACTCAAAGCACGCGCAGGGAGGCGCATGTGGACTGCTACCTGAAATTACCGAGCCTGGTGTATAAGCACTCCTCCCTCCCTGGCACAGTCACTTGCTGGATTAAAATGGTAAGGAAAATGCAAATACTTGATATTTGTAAAGTTAGCTTATTCACATGCTAACTCATGAAATGTCAACCAAAATTTCGAAATAAGTTCTCGTTTCGAAAGGATAAATTAAGTAGTGTTGTAAAGCTAATCATGATGCAGCATAAATCTATAATGATTCAGTTACCTCAGGTTGTCGGCTTTCGAAAGAACTTATTTTCGGCTGCAGGAAAGATCTATACTCAGCAAAAAATGACTACTTAAGTAGTATGCAATTTTCTCATTGATTTTCCATGCCCTTGAAAATTCAATTATATTTCATGGAAAACATGCATAAAAATATTCATTATTTTACTTATTCGGTAGAAAATCACGTCTTCTTCCAATTTCATACTCAAAAGAAGAGAATAATTCGGTTTTAAAAAACGTTTCTAATTCCCGAATAATTTTGAACCCGACCTGCTGTTACACTTGCATTCAGGGTTTCAAAACTACAAGCTGTATATTTTCCGTGTACGGAAAACCATGCATTTCTCTACGGTGTCAAGAAGAGACCATATGAGCTTCATAAATTTAAGCAGTGGATTTGAGCAATATTGTTAACTTTACAAGTCACATTCGTAAGTGCCGATACATGAAGTTTCATGAACGGCCATTTAACGGTATTAAAAAATCTCACAATTACAAACTTTTTAAAAACCGAATTATAGTCTTCTTTTGAGTATGAAATTGGAAGAAGACGTGATTTCCTACCGAATAAGTAAAAGAATAAATATTTTTTTGCATGTTTTTCATGAAATACAATTGAATTTTCAAGGGCATGGAAAATCAATGGGAAAAGTGCATGCTACTTAAGTAGTCATTTTTTGCAGAGTATAGATCTTGCATGCAGCCGAAAATAAGTTCTTTCGAAAGCCGACACCCTGAGGTAACTGGATTATTATAGATTTATGCTGCATAATGAATAGTTTTACAACACTACTTAATTTGTCTTTTTGAAACGAGAACGCATTTCGAAATTTTGGTTGACATTTCATGAGTTAGCACATCTTCTGTATATCAAAATTTTTTAGAAAGCTTAGCGTATGGCATCACTCAATTGGGGCTGCAGGACCGGACCTCGCTAGTTTTTCGAAAGTTTCTGCAAATGATTCAAAAACTAAAAATCGTATTTACCCTTCAAAAATGTTTGGATTTGAACAGTTTTCCTAGACTGCGCGGTAGGAGACGTAAAGAGTGAAACCTTCCCCAAAACTCTAATCCGCAGTTGTGATTAGATAACACCGGTAAGCGTTTGGAAGGCGTCAGCAGCGAAAGACTCATTGATCAACGCCAGAGCTGCCGCCTTCTTTGCTCACCTCGTCAAACGCCCGTCGACTTATCAATAACTCCTCCTTTGATGCTCCCTGGGTTTGCATTGCGCAACCTATCCTCCGCTCGTGAGCCCTCGCAGTTGGTCGATTACCGCTGGTAGTTTGTCAGCTCAGACCACCTCTATGTGTATTTACTCCTTCACCTGCTCCTGTGGGGCGGAATATGTTGGTCGCACGAGCCGGCGTTTATCCCAAAGAACAAAAGAACATCTTCCATCATGGTTAGAAAAGGGTCAAATAAAGGACATCAACTGCTCAATCCTCGCGCACATGATAGACACAGACCACCGTGTAGACGCCAGGGAGGCCTTCAGATTGATTTACAAGGTCCCATCAAGCTATCCAAAACTACTTGGACAGAGCTTGTTGCCTACGGCAGAGGCGGCTGAAATCAGGCTACGCGGACCGGTCTTACAGTTGCCATGGCTTAAAGCCACCAAGCCAGCCACCCGCATGTAATTACCTTCGCCGGGACCCACCGTCTCGCTGGCGCTGACCGAAATTATGCTGTTTCACTCTCTGCCTCCCCTCCCCTTCCCTACCCAAACCCGAGCCACAGCTTAATTATCTACTTGTCCGTATCTTTTAATGCAGACCTGAAGAGAATTTATCGAAAGCAGGCGTATGCCCGACATATCGCCTTTTGGATTTTACAATGGAAATTTTCACAACTCTGTTCCTATTTAGTCAGATACTGGTGCAACTGTGCGACGTACATATGGGGGTGTACATGCAAATTAGTTTTTTGCATTAACATTTGCACCGAATAAATGCCTGATTCGATGAGCCGATGGTCACATTCATCCGGATGTACTCTACATTGTATGTTGGCAAGGGCCTGAAAGACCTTACACCACGGGTGGGGGCAATCGTAACCATGCCAAGGTAGGAAGAAACATTTTGATATGTAAGAACCTTTTCTCGGCTAGTGATCGGCACAGTTATTGAGATCCTGGTCTTCTTTAGATCATGTTCTAGAATTCAGTACCTTCTGCTTGTTCCACTGTATCACGTTTAGCCAATACTGTTTAAAGAATATCGTTATAATGGTGATTAACTATTCAGACCTATAGACACGACCTTGAGTTGCTTTTTTCGTAAGTATAAGGCTAAAGGAATAACCACAAATTTACACTGTGCGTCATAGGTTGTTAGATTCCCTACAGGGATTACAGCTTCCTTGCAACGAAATGTACCTTTCTTTTACATGGATTGACAATAAAGTCTGTAAACCTGAAGGAAATATAGCAAAGAAATGAGCCCTTAATATTGTCTTTGGTTCCTAGTATTTTATGACGTTTTCTATGTGAAACCATCAATAAACAAGGCAGGGCCTAACGACAGTGACAGGCGCAAGCATTTGTAATCCGTTTTACTGTACTGTCTTTCACTCTAATTGCCGCAGCGACTCAGGGGGTAGATAAGTTTGAGCTGGCTGTTAATTTTACCCCTGTCATTCCCTTCACTCATCGAGAAATGGACAGTCATGTATTTAAAGGTTATCCTTGATTTTTGAGTCAGTTTTGAACCGAACCTTGGCTATCAATAACTCCTTTGGAGCAGCATTAAAGTGTTTAACTGATAATCGATGTGAACGGCTGTTGTGTTTACTCACCACCATGCGTTTATCCTGTTTGTCGGTTAAGAACACCGACGGTATTAGGAGATAACAAAACGCACTCTGTTTCCAGACGTTTCTAATAACCTTGCGCACAAACGACCTCCCATAGTGTTCCTTTATACTCTACCTCATTTCTTTGGGTACTTTATTTTTCCATGGATTTACGCACTCGCTGAATATGGCAAGCACTGATTCCGAAACCACGACATTAATTTCGTTGTCATATATCGTATCCTTGTGCAATGCGGCTATACGCCAGTCACCATAATCCTCCTTCAGTCCGCGATGAAATACATTTTTGCGTTCTGGAACATTAGAGGTTTCGCTTCAATCTTTCGGCATCGTTTTGAATTTAACAAAATATCAGAACCGTAATTTGAGAGCTAATGAGGATAACCGATTAATTCAAGATTACCCAAAGTCCGCATAGCCCAAGATAGTTTCGCCGAAACTTTCGAAGGATTCGTATAAGCAGTGGTATTCCGCGGATATCTTTAAGATATTTTAACAGGGAAGTCTGCATAAGTATCCATGTTGTTACTTGTGCCACTCATGTTTTAACTAAAGAAAAAGAATTGACGCCTGTTGCTCACCATACGTTGGAGCAGGTAAAAATGGACGCAGTCTTACTAGGGGCAGTTTATGACTGAATCGATCGTCTAGGAAGCAGTCAATTTTGCGTAAGGCATCAAGTCATATCAAAGTAGTTTAAGTGACCTACACTCTGTGTCTTTTCTTCAGGAAGGATACATCACTAAACGGTAGGACTGTAAACAGCAAGATGTACCAACGAAAAAATGCGGATCGCCCAAAAGGCCAGTGCTTAAGACAGATGATTTAACAAGAGGAGGAGTTTCCGCATCAATAGGTACTTTAAAAGGGGATTGATGTGAAAATCTTGTTCGTTTTAAATAATTCTGTGTTGCCAACCTTTTATGACGGAAGATCGAAAACTCTTCACGAAGCAGTGCGGCTGTTCACATGCCCAATTCTGCTCCGGTTGTGTGTCAGCTAATTCTAGTTTTCAAGTGCAAGTGGGACGCTTCGTGGGCACGCGAGTTACCACGTACTGGGTACTGTCATCTGGTTTACCTCCTACGCTACTCGGTTAGGTTACGTGTACGCTCCCATGTCAATGCGAGTCAAGCAAATCCCAAATTAATTCCCCAAAAAAGGTTTTAACCCAAACTTGGTGCTAATACGCCCACGCTGTAGTCAAGAGATCAAACACTCACAGCGGTTGGGAGCGCAGGCGTTTGGGCCTCTCTCCCACGCTGGGCATGCCAGTTGCAATTTACCCGGCCTGTGCATTCCAAATTCTCCCTCCGTGGCCATCTAATGAGGTACGCTATTCTATGAGAGCTGACTTTACTATCAACAGCTGCAATACGGCATCAGCCATCATAGGTCTAACGACCAATAACAATTATATTATAGGCAGCACCGTCCTATGCCGTTGGCGGGACAGAGAATTGAAAGTTAAGCTACAAAGGAAGCTGGTATAAACAAGAAAGGAACAGATGAGGTCTTAATAATTTGCAAAATCCGATTCTCGCACTTATTTGGGTGGTAGAAGACTGTTGCCTCTCTGACTTCCAGAGGACATGTATTGTCTAATTAAGAATTAACAGGTTCTTTATAATTTCGCTTTCACTGAAACCATGGTGCAATGCTACGCTTTGCTCCATGGCTTCCACTGTCGAATGCTGCGATCGTTCGACAAACCAGGAGGCACTAATCACCAGTCAGGGAAGAGGGCTTGTGTTGAGCAAGCTTTACTGAGGCATGAGAGGAAGCCTAGCAGGTAATTGCTGAAAGAGCTTACACCAGGCAAGTGCATGTTCTGGAGACATTGCCCGGCTGCAGCCAATCAGTGAAGGGATAAATAACGATTGGCATCACGGTGCTGACAGAGGTTATCACACACGCGTATGCCAGTATCGGCAGAAGAAGAGTGAATGAGTCAGCGACGGCGTTGACGACTCCCCACCTAGAAAAAAAGGCGGCATGTAGTGAGATCTGTTCGTCTAAAAACACGAAAGTAGCCAAATGATCAGGAAAGTGAACTTTAAGTCCCCTGTGCGTGATATAAACAGGGATCACAGGAGGAGAGAGAGTGTGTCCTGCGGCTGGAGGGTTGGAGGCTGAGGGCATGGAGGGAGAGGGGTAGAGGTCTGGGGAGGCGAAGGGAGAAGGGATAGGGAACCGTAAAGCGTATCTAGAGGAGAATCCGATACAGCGGCTTTCAGACGGTTCACGTTCATGACCCCCCCCCTCCGGAGTTTCGTATTGGATGCGAAAAGTCCTCCTCCATCGAGTGACAGCCCGAAAGGGGTCGTCGTAGGGGGGTTCCAGTGGCCGGTGGACTCGATCACATTAGCGGCATACGTGAGAACATGTAGCCAAGGGTGTTTCGAGGAAAGATTCAGAGACCGATGACTTGGAGGAAACCGGGGAAATGGTTCGCATAAACTGCCGGAAGCGAACAGAAGGTTGATCAGATCCTCCACTTTAGGGCAAGGGATTGGCGAGATAATCTCACGAGGAAGACGGACGATGGCGCCGAACACCAGCTCAGCGGCGGACTAAACAAATCGGACTTGAGTATGGAGCGGATTTCCAACAGGACCAAGGGGAGATGGTCTCCCCAGTTCTCTGGATCCTCTGGGGGCCATAGGGAGGTCTTCAGCTGGCGGTTGAGCCGGTCAAACGTGTCGTTGGCAGCTGGGTGATGGGCTATGGCGCGGACGCGACTTCAGCTTGGAAAAGTGAAAAAAGACTGGAAGAGGTGAGATCCAAACTGGGCACCGAAAATGGAAGCACAACGACTGAGGAGGATCTTGACCACCGTCGAATCCTAAACATCGGGCAGAAGACTGACTTCCGGACATATATATATATATACCAGAAAACACACGGGGAAAGCTGGGGGACCCACTGACGAGCCGAACCCCTCGCAGCTGCGTCAGGCAGCGGCACAAGATCGGCGAAACACGCGTGTCTGGGCTTTTAGCTAATACCTGTGTTGTTAGTACGGTAAATTATTGCGCAAGGACATCGGTCAGTTGATCCACACGGGTGCCGAGGTAGGGGCAATCGCTTAGCAGCGGGAGGGGGCCTTGCACGTGGGCCGGGGAAGGTGTCGACGAGGCCTAGTTGTGCAGCTGTTGAAAGTCGAGTCACGCCTGTGTTCAAGTCCATTTGTATTCCAGAGCATACGAAGCGATCAGAAATCAGCCTGTTGGCAGCCTGACTCCCAGGGTTAAGGTGGTTGTGCAGAGAAAGGATGACCTTATGGCGGGTGTATGACGTTACTTGGAATGTTAAGGTCTCCAGTAGTCAATGGGAAGTCCCGAGGATGGAATCCGGAACATCCTCGTCACAGAGAGAAATCAGACGGCGTTGTTTGGCAGACATATCAGCAAGGCAGACTCCTGGATTGATTTGAAGATAAGCGGTGGGGGCCCCGGACAAGACATCAGCCACTTTATTCGGTAAACTATCTATATGACGGGTGTCTGAAGTGAACTGGGAGATATACTCCAGTTTGCATATGTCACGAGATTGAGTTTTTCGGAATCTGACTCCAGAGCAAGTTTGCAGATTTTTTTTTCGGAAACTACTCATCGGTTTCGTAGAATTATCTATGGAATGAAAGTATGTGAAGTTGACTGGACTCATAAGTGTCTCGTGGGTCAGTAAGGCCTGCAGTTTCCACGCCGCTGGCATTACTAGGTTGGCGTGTTGTGGTCATTGTGACTGGGGGGTGGGGTGGGGTAGGGTGTAAGCGATAACCGTAAGTCGAGTACGCGGAGTGTACATCACTGTCTTCAGAGTGTTGGGGTGACTTAAGATCACCTGGTGTCGGAGTTGGCCACGGGGAATGGAGGGCTTGCACCAGTGTCCTCTAACAAAAATGCCTGGATTCGCTAGCCGTATAGTAACTGCCTCGACCGATGCTAACACCCATTGGTGTAGGCCTTTAGAGAAGTTTGCTGGTGCCCGTTAGACAACCTGAAAGGTTTTTTTTCGGCGTCGATGCGGTGATTCGTGTGGACTAGATGTATGAGAACGGAAATCGGAATCAAGCTATTTTCGTTTTCATCTAACCAGGCAGGTACACTAGGTGGGCTAACTCATGAAATGTCAACCGAAATTCTGAAATGCGTTTTCGTTCCGAAAAGATTAATTAAGTAGGGTTGTAAACGTAATCAGCCTGCAAAATAATTCTATAATAACTTAGTTGCCTCATGAGGCCGGCTTTCAAGTGAACCTCCTTCCGGCTGCATGCAAAAACTACACTTTGTAAAAAACGATTACTTATGTCGCATGAATTTTTCTCATTGATTTTCGATGCCCCTAAAAGTCCAATTATATTTCATAGAAAACATGCAAAAAATATTCATTATTTTGCTCATTTGGTGAAAAATTACGTCTTCCCTAAGTTCCTACTCGGAGCAGGGACATAATTCGGTTTTAAAATGTTAATAATTATGAAATTTTTTAATACCGTGAAATGGCCGTTCATAAATCGCCATACCTCTGCATTTACCAATGTGGCTTGTAAAGTTAACAATATGGATTAAATCTGCTGCTTAATTTTATGAACCCTGTATGGTCCCCCTTTATTAACGCAGAGAAATGTATGGTTTTCCGTACGTTGAAAATATATGGCTTGTGGTTTGGAAACCCTGAATCCAAGTGTAACGGTAGAGCGGGTTCAAAATTATTCGGGAATTGGAAGAGTTTTTGAAAACCGAATCATACCCTTCCTTCGAGTATATGATTGGAATAAGACGTAATTACCTACTGAATGGGCAAAAGAATGAATATTCTTTTGCATGTTTTCTATGAAATATAATTGGACTTTTAGGGGCATCGAAAATTAATGAGAAAAATTCATGCTACATAGGTAGTCATTTTTTAGAGTGTAGATTTGCATGCAGCCGGAGGGAAATTCACTCGAAGGCCGGCATCCTGAGGCAACGGATTTACTATAGAATTATGCTGCACGCTGATTAGTTTTACAACTCTACTTAATTAATCTTTTCGGAACGAAAACGCATTTCGGAATTTCGGTTGACATTTCATGAGCAAGCCCACCTACTGTCTGCATTTGCTTACCCTCTTTTCCAGGTGCCTTTTTGTACTGTCAATGCATCCCGCTCCATAGAAGCATCTGAATGAGTAAACACACGTCTATGTGGCTGTAATCGATAGTCTGTCTTCACCTCTCAAGAGTAGCAGGCGAGGGTTTATGAAGAATGGATGTGCGCTTTCCGTTAGGAAAGCGCCCGTGATTGCTGTTCTAGGACGCCGTCTTACTAGTTCGTTTGCTGCGTACCCTTGATAAGGCAGTCTTGCAAACACTGTTTCTTTCCTACATTGCGGTAATAGGGCATTGAGAAACCTGATGTCTTTTTGCACAGACAACTGAATGGGTCTATCTAACGCAAGGTATTTTGAACGAAAACCTGGACGTAGCAATGCATCAGAATAAAATTTAATCCAGGCATTGGCGACTTCAGTGCTCTGCATCTGCTCTCCTGAAACTGTCCGATCCGGGCTCCAGCAGCTGCAGAATATGTTCGAAAATGTGCATCCTTCATATATTGGGATGCGGTCTGTTCTTGCACTTATATCTGGATCGTAGGACTATCCTGTGGCTAACATTTGGGAGGAATCCCTCTTGTACTCTCTGCTGTCAGCTTCATTGTTTGTTTCATGTGAAGTCATAAGTTCAGCCGACTGTTTTGAGTGCTTGCGTCTCTTTCGGGTGACTGTAAGTATTAAAATATACAAGAAAGACGCGAAGTGACTACAGCGGCTCCTGTGTAATCTAAGAGTAGTCAGAAATAGGGTCTTTTTGAGGCCCGTCGAGGACAAAGAGTTCCGACGGGTCAGTGCATGACTTCTGCAAATCATTATTGCAGATTGTTAGATTGCCAGGAAATGATTCGTCTTAACACATGTGATTGCCATTTTTGCGTTATTTATCAGAACTCTTTCCTGACTATCAAGTGTGGACTCCTGTAACTACCTGTTCCATCCTGTCTGCGCTTTCGTTCTGTGGTTCTTTAGTGGCAATTCCCTCTGATTGCATGCTTTTCTTGAAGTGCAGATAATGAGTTTTACATCAGACTAGAAATGAACATTAATTAGCCATTCATGGCAGCAACATTCTCACCAATATGTGCAGATTTAAGCTTAGATGAGTGCTGAAGATGCGTTATTTTACACGAGGTAAGGCGATATCATAAATTGCCAACTTGTGAAATTAATTTTAATGTGTGCGAACGCTGCCTTAGCTTTCTGCTGCTTGATAATGTTTCTGAGTACGATTGGACTCCACCCGACGTCGTATGGTCGCACACCAGACATTTTATTGGAAAACCTTGAAAATTGCACTGTCCCCAGCTATAATAAAGTCCAAACGTAAGACGTGGGTGCATATTTTTATGTACAAATTCAGTTTTATGTGCTTCTCTCGCCCAAGACGTCTGTTGATAAAACAAAGGCCGTTTTCATAACAATTGTAGACAGAAGCGAACCCTATAAGATCATAAGCACCGATTGCAACTGACAAAGTCTGCTTGTTCGAGTTTCTCAAGTATGCAAGGCATTGGAGTCTGCTGGGGTTGGACTTTGGTCGTGATAAGCTACTGTTTGTGGACTACATCCAAAGCTCATATAGTCCCTCGGCTATCATGTTCCAACCAAGAGATTTTAAACAACCGAATAGAGTTAGCCGTGTGTGCTTTATGAGCACACAGATTGTCTGTCACATTCGACAACACGTGCCAACACAGACCTGAAAACCGAACTACTTATGGTGTTGTTGGTCGGTCGTGTTTGTGAAGTCAAAGAAAAGTATCAAACCCATGTTTTATGTCTATTGTAGGGAGCCCTTATTTCCCGCAATATCTTATGGATTTAAGTGGATTTATCAGAGGACAATTGTGAAGATCTCCTGTCTATACTTTAAATTTCGAATTTGCCAGTCAATTCCTTAGGCGTTGTAATAGGACTTTCATCTTGTATTCTTTAACTTGGAAATTCGGACTGAACATGCGATTTAATGACATGTCGCTTGTTACCAAATTGGACTGTTAAGCGCGCAGTCAAGTTTACTGTTCACCATAACTCAGACAATACACCTTAATAATATCTTTAGGTAAGAACCAAGGACAAGTAAACGCGCTATCGGACATCTCTCTGTCTTTTACGAAATACTACTAATATATGGGTATAATTTCGCTTTAGGATTCCTGAAAAGCATGCAACCGTGGTAACAGAGTTGAATTCCGATAAAAGTAAACTTGATGGCAGTCTCCATGCTTTCTTTATCGTCACACTATAAAAACCAATTAAAAACAAAGGTTGAGTAGTTCTTAGTCATATAGTATTCTTATAAAACACACTTTACAAAGTACATGGACTATTAAATTTAACAAACGCCTTTGTTGTAGGCGTAAGAAACTCCACGCGGATGGAATGCTGCGTGGAATGTCTTGGGAAATTTGTTTCGGTCGTATTGGACTGAAGGTGAGAGAATCGGAATGCAAGACTTTTGTGGGGACAGAGGAGTCAGTATCCGCATCACTGGATGCGCATCAACGCCACAAACTCCTTGATATCCAAGCACCCATCACCGTCACTGTCCACAGATGCTATGAGTTCCTTGATGTCGTTCATACTGCAAATGCAACCCAGGCGTTTAACACCCTCATAAACTTCGTCAGCCGTTAGTTGGCCAGAATGATCCACATCCATTTCGCGGAAGGTGCGTTCCCAGTCAGCCACTCTGAAAGGGGTAGATGAACGAAGAGCCTCTGAAAGAATGAGCCAACTGCACGCTTATGCATTCAGTTGTTGACCTGTTGTGAGTCTTGAAAGCTGACTGGTGAAGAAATGGCCTTATTTTGCTTCTGAGATCTTTGCGTAAAGAGCGACTAATTTGCGACCTTGTGTGTGGTTTATGGATTTTTCGTAGTGCACCAGTGATGCTAAATCCTAGTGAACGTAAAACGATGGAGTGGTTTGGGTATGACAAGGGGAATTGCTCCAAAGGCATGAAAAACGGTTACATGCACTAATCATTCGGCTGGCCGTGATGATTTAAAATTTTGAGTCTCAGCATTCTCTGAGAGGAATTAATTGACTTGCTTCCCTTGCTAGCCCATGAAAAGTGATTAAGCCATTTTGGGCAATCACATGATTCCATTTACCTATGATCAGGCCTAGGGATAAATATTCGATGTGGTAGGACATTTTTGAGGCTGTAGAAGAAGTGAGGAGAGCAGAAACCCAAATTTGAGCATGCATTTATTGGAGGGACAAGCTACCAAAGAGCCGTAGAGTATGAGAAAAAGGCTGAGAGTTAGGAGATCCAGTAGCCCAGCTACAAGTTAACGGACTGGTATCATATCTTTACACCGTCAAAAACGTGATAAGTGGCTTAGCCTAATGACTAACTTGAATCGATGATAAAACTATGTTTTAGCAAACAATCTTTGCATAGATCATTGCCTCCTGGGCTAAGAAGTCGTCTGCTTCCTTTCCTCGCCGCTATTATACCGAATGGCATGTCAATGGAAAACGAATTCTTGCTCCACACGATTCGTATATTTTGTCAAAATTCAATTTCCTTAATGCCGAAACATTTGTGTGCTTTGGATTTGCCAGCGAATGTTTAATTTTCTGCCATAACCATTGAGCCGCTAATAGTGGGTTATTCTTAAACTGAAAAGTCCCTAACCTCTTGAAAGACTGTAGTTTCCTTAGAAGCATTAAAGTTCGCAAGTTTTTTATCTTCGATTGCCTATTCCACTGAGCTACTTGATCTCATTGTAGAAGTCTCTTTAATGATTATTGATTGTTTCAGATGCACAGTCAGAAAAACGGTGGGCGGTATCAACGGAATCCTGTCTTTGCCTATATGCAAAACTATTAGGCAGAAAAATGTGCCAAGAAAATGAGATCAGAGTTGCGAAAATTCCCATAGCAGAAATCAGAAGACGAGGTGGCGAGCATACGTAGCTTTCGATAAATTCTCGTCGGGCCAGTACAGATCAAATTTTACGGGAATGTGTCCAAACTTAATTGTCTGCAAAGCAAGACCCAGTCGTCGTATCCATAAAGGGCTTTACACGTATTTATATTGAAATTACAGTGACCACTATCACCCATAGATAATTTATTATTGACCTATACGTCGACTTACGTAGTTCGGGGGATTTCTTTCAGGCCAAGCGCTCGTTCGTACTCCTCCAAAGTCACTGTACCATCACCATCACTATCGAACAGGCTCAAAAATTCCTAAAATATGAATAAAAAGACGACTTTACATTTGCATCTCTGCTTCTCATTGTTTGCAACGTCCCCTACAACAGGCCCTCTGGGGATTGTGCTGGACAAACACGGGAGCCAGATTAAGGCACGATAGGCATTAGTCAGACTGCGCACCCATACCAAATGTCACACATGGTAGCACGCCAGGGCGCGGCTCACGTCACGCCACACACTTATCCGTAATCCCAGCGTCAAATGGCCGATTGGTTCAGAAAGCCGACTGGTTCGTGGGAGATGGAAGACAGAGTGGGTGCAACCTCGGAGACTCTATCTCTAAGACCCTCAATGCATATTCCTCATTATAAACAATCTTAGGCGTTTCTAAACTGTAACAATGGGCCAGATATCGTATCTTAAAAGGTTGCCTACCGACCTATCAACTCGTTCCAACCAGAACGGGAAGTAAGGATGTAAAGGCTCATTTCTAATGTGTCCTCATCAACACCCCTACAGATGGAATATGAGCTGACCAGTTCTTCCTTCTGTAGAAACCTGGTCCATCGTGTGCGGATTAGGTGTGTGTGTGTGTGGCAACCGCCGACGGATCGTTTAGCATTGTCAGACACTGCAAACGAAACTGCCGCCGGTTTTCTTGACTGGACTTTAGGAAAATGTTAATTTTATAGCATTTGTCTTTGTTCATCAGGTTCGTTTGATGACAGACTTCAAGCTCTGGAATTAAGTTGATTGGTTCGTTTATAATGAGGATATCTAAACAACTGACTTTGAATTTTAATGAAACCTGCCAGCACACTAAAGCTAAATCTCTCATAAACCTCTTTTGAAGTCGAAATTTATCAAAACAATTTATTTTCTTTCTTAAATATAGCCTACCCAAGAACACTGCCTACAAAAGCAGGACACCAGGAATCCTATTTTGACGACTTGTCTGTGTGTGCTTTCAATGGAACCTGTCCATAAAAACACTACATATTCATACTCGGCATCTGCAAGTTGTTAGAAGGGAATTTTCAACTTCCACATTCTTATGATTACTTATTTGTTCGGACCGGAGGATGGCACGTTGCTCTTAGGATTACAAGTTTCGGTGGCGATTCGAAATGCTACCAAAGTGGTCAAAAACTTTTGCTGAAGTAAAACCTTTTAAGCAAATCTGTTTTGTAAAAAAAAGATGAGCCCCGAATATTGCACCAAAACCATTGAGATTTTAAGTAAAGTAGACAATGCTCAATGAGCATAGGACATCAAGAATCAGATGTTGCATTAGTTACATTCCCTAAATACTACCAGGTGAAATGTTCACCGCTAGTGGGTTTCGATATACATTTCTCCGCACGTGCTCCAAATTACGCCAAAAAGCACATGTGTACAGAGTTTATGTCGAATTCTGGAACATTTTACCAGGTAAAATTTTGAAATCATGTGGTGACAACAGTCATTTCTAATGAAGTTTGACGACTTAACTTTCTTCCGAGTTTATGAGACTTTGCATCAGGAGGTAAATACACTCGTTAGATAGTGTTTCGAACGAAAACTATACTGTAGTCGAACTTTTGCCCTTAATTTGCGTTGAGTGGTTTATTCTTTGCATGGGAAATTATCTGACCTATTTTTCCAGGTCTGATCTCGTTTCATTAGCCAAGACCTAATAGCAATTCCTACTTTCGTGTACTGAATTTTTGGCTGGGTGTGAACTTAATTAGGCAATTTTGGTTCGATCTGGGAACTGTTTCGTTTCTAAAGAATTAAGTGGATCTGAGTTAAAAAGTTAGGCAATAAAACACAGAGAGCAAACTGATTGCTTCCGAACCCCTGTGGATGAAAAAAGCTAGTTGTCACTCCTAGTTCGAAATGCAAGGTGTCTATTATAGATGTAATCAGGTGAAATTTAACCATTAATTCGCACAATGACATATCCAGATCGGAATATGAATTTATAATCTGCTAGGAAGCTTCATCTAAAAGTTCTCGGTTAGGAATCTCATTAGCCTCTTTCAAATAGTTATTGACCACTGTCCGGCCCTAATTGTTTTCATACTCTTACACTTATCAAGAATCGAAGCAAAAGCAACTCAACGAATTAAATCCTCCTCCAAACACGTCAACCTTGTGTCCCATGTTATTTTCTTGCTAGGTCCTTATGTGAATGCTCTAAACTAAGAATGACTAAATACAAGTAAAACTTAACGTTCGGCTGGAGTATGTCTCATTCGAACTACCCACCTGAGCGAACCCCTGATTGGGCGGGGCATTAGAAAATTTACCCGGCCAGTGGAGCGACCTAAATTGTTAACCGTCTTCCGCACACTTACTGACCTAACCATATCTATTTTACTCAGACTTCCTGTCTCCTTAATATTTTGTGATTTGTGTGTGCGCTTCGGTGGTTTTTCTTGATAAACAACAATAACTTTTATTGAAACCCCCGATCTTCTGAGTTTCTATATAGCCATTTGTGCTAAAATAATATTAGGAGTTTCTAAAACTCCGTAGCTATTGAAAAACGTAATCTAACAATGTGCTTATCAACACGTGAATATGAAGAACAAAATTAGATTCCTTATTTCTGAATAATGCAAATTTTGGTTTAAAGACTTCACTTCTTTGATTCTCTGAGCTAAGTAAAATCAGGATAATAACTTCCGCCAGCGCTTTCATCTCCAACGAAATTTGCGCTTTCTGCGTGAAATACCAAGCATATTTTCTGCAAAATTTCATATCGCGTTGCATTTTGAATCTTATATTTTCTGAATGAGAGGCAAATGAAGAAAAAAAATCTCAAAGTATATCTAGTCTATGAGCTATATAAATACGTCACAATGCAAATCACTGCATATCTTCTCAAGTTTAAAGTGTTCCTAAGTATAGTTGCCTATTTCTCCCTAGAGTTATAGATAAGAAAAAGCTGGTGTGTCAGGAGACTATAAATATAAATGTAAAAGACGCGAAACCAAATTAACAATCGCCGATTTAATTCGGTCAACATAAAAGGTTAAGTCTAGGGTGAATTCATATAAAACGGTAGACTAATAAAAGCATACTATCAGGAATTTCAGACTCTTCAGTCTATAAATGATTCACCTTTGCCTTCTTAGGCGGAAGATTAGAGTTCTTGAGGCAGTAATTTATTTCATCGATGGAAAGCACACCATCTCCATTTACGTCCATTTCGTGGAACTTTTTTAGAAGTTGGAATTTCTCCTGGTCAGTGTAGTCCGACATTTTGCTGATAATGCTGGTGCAACGGCTGTTCAGCAAAGAAGAACAGATCAGATCCGTGCTCTGCTATTATCAGGTGAATCAATCTACCAATGGGCTTCCAACTGCCTACGCAGCTGCGCACCAATAGATACCGCATGGCGTGCGCTTGTTGCACCGGCATTGCCTGGTATCAAGGTCGCGTGCATAAGTACCATGTGCTATTTTTCGCATTTTAAAACAACCTGTGCTACTTATGCCTTTTTCTGACATCCTACCCAAACTTGAAATCCTGTATAACAAACCCTTGATCGCAGGGCATTGGTTCTAAGTATCGCTTGATTAATGATGCGATTCCCTTTGACAGAATTGTGAAAAACTCGGCGCCTCGGTGGGATTCGGACCCACGACAGCAAGTGGAGGTTTAGTACAGAAAACGCCCTCGCTATCTGTGCTACGAGGCCCATCGGATGACGCGAGTTTAATCTTATTTGGGTCGGGTCTATCCGCCCAACCTTCTACAACGTCTGGAATCCACCGATTCTGATACAGTAAACTGACTGCCCAAGCAGAATTTCCTAAGTAATACATTTAGAATCCACCGTATGAATACCAGGCTCACGTAATCAATAGGTGTTGTGATAGATTTTACTTAATTCACTCTGACTCAAATGTGATTAGACTCGCGTCGTCCGGTGGGACCTCATAGCTCAGGTGGCTAGAGCGTTTGCTGTACTAAACCTCCCCTTGCTGTCGTGGGTTCGAATCCCACCGAGGCACCGAGTTTTTCACAGTTCGTTCAGGTTGAATTATGTGAAAACTGCCACAACACCTATTAATGATCGGATTGAAAAAACGGCTGTATCTATAATAATGAAAGGCCCTAAGCTGATGCGGAATATGGATGTAGTCCATGTGTTTATTGACTGAGTTGCGCACAGAAGGCATTTTTACAATACTGAATTTTGATCTGGAAAATAGTAAGAGCCTTCGAACCATGGTCTTTTTATACTAGTGTTAGTTATTTGTATGTCAGTTGTTATATACCACTCTGTTTTTGATTCTACACAGGCGCAGAAGGCAGAATTTGCTGTTACCAATGAATTTCGCGACAACTTATCAGCTGGCGCTTACCGTTGAATAGCACTGATAAAGGGTAAGGAATGTGCGACAAATTGCACAGAAGCATCAATGTCATAATAGTCGGTCAGTTGTTCAGTACGCACAGTCTAATCGGTAAAACAGAAGTTAAGAGGCACTGTAGAGGAAGGAGAAGGGAACGTTGCTACGCCGAAGAGTGCGTGAACCATTGAAAACAGTTCCGGTTAAAAACAGATGCTGGACGGATTCTAAAAGCCGTAGTAACCAGCATTGGAATGTCTCTCCTAACTGCCCAAACGTGGACTTTGCATCGAGTCAATCAATTCATGGGCTTCCGAGTTACACTATTTTGAACTTTGTCCATAACGTGAGTTAGTTTGGTAGCTCTCTGTTTGTCAACGACGCTACAGATTTGAACACACAGTTTGCAAAAACTGTATTTGTTTGTTTACTTTGCTTAATACAGAGGGCTTTCCATCAAGCTAACATACTGGAATTAGACTTAGGTTATATTTTTATCACAGAGAGAAGAAGTCAGTTATTCGACAATTAGATATTACAAGACATCTAAAATTCGCATTCAAGTTTTTCTGGGTAATCTATTCGCTAATCGTTTTCGAGTGACTTTTTCTTGCTCTACTAGTTTGTTTTCTCTACTAACGATTTGTGTCAGACGGATCCTGGGTTTAGTACAGGCGTCGGATTTTAGGGAGTCTGAAGCCATCTTTCTTGTTTTGATTCTCGAAATCGAGGCCTGGAGTTGTCTGACTGCCGTCTGATGGGTGCAACATTCATTTCAGACAATCCACCCAGTTATTAACTGAGAGCTTTCGAAGTGCAGCTCACATTCTCCGGTCTTGCGTAAATTTATGCAGCTATGTGAGCGCATTTCAGTGAAATCTGGGGCACGATTGTTGAGTTTTCATCATGCTTTTATGGCGGGTACTGATGTGTTCTTCGGGAGCATTGTGTCTGGAAACCGCTTGTTCGTCCGACTTCTGCTTCGGTTTATCGCAGTGGAATATCAATTTGGGGGAACTTTCATACCTAAGACGATCAATTTCACGGAACATTGCTGCGTGCAATCCGTATAATTTGTGCGAATGAGACTTCCCATAGACCGCGTCTCCGAGGTCCTACGATGTAACTGCACACGTGTCTACATAAGTTTTGACTCGGTTTCCGATTGAGGCCTGAGAAAGCCTGCTTTTCTCGCATGTCAAGTAATTGCCAGTAGTGAAATCTTATCGTGAAATTAGTGATCTGTCTCAAAAGCAAAAAAGCTGTAGCGTTCAGACATACATTGAAAACGCCTTAATTTTTGATGAAAAGTGGACGATGCCTCTTGCGCCAAGTAATACGTGGGTTTGCTCCAACTCGAAAGTTAATTCATCGTAAAGAGAGAGCAGGAACGCGAAGGCATGCGCTTAATTTTGTTGCACAATACAAACATTGAATTTAGGCAGATAATGGTTTCAGTTAGGCAAAAAGTTCTTTTTGATCCGCAGTGGCGAATTGGTAATCGTGCACCTGCTCGGGCAACCTTAAATGATTTACGAATATGTGCAGCAATATCAGATCAGATCAGATTTATTAATGTTATATGAAAACAAATCCTCTATTCCTCCAGACTCACCAAGATCCAAAGGATAGATGATTTTGCTCAATGTAAACAATTTAAAAGGGTTCCGTCACTCTAGAATCGATACGACGTAATCGAGCCTCAATGGAACTGAGGTGTTTGACCTGAGAGCATCTGGCAACCTTGGTCAAACTACATGAGTGTGGCGTAAACAGGAGGAGAAGCAATTTTCATCGAGCAGGTTACTAAAACAGGCTGGAACGTTTTCTAATTATCAGCTATCTGCAATAGATAATACTATTATGGATTCGACGGCTTCACTATATGAAACAACTCACCGATCAACCACTAAGTCATCCAGAAAAACCCCGATTGAAATGATATACTCATTAAAAGGGAAACATCTTCCAATTTCTCACCGAAATTCAAAAGAATTTGCAGTCCCGGCTAAAATGTTGCGCGTCTATCCCCATCTGCCAGTTTAATCGACTCATTTTTTGTGTAATGTTCTGAAAAATGATGTCATGTGCCAAAATTCTTGCAGATTTCCATTCGAGAATAGTAAACAGGAATTATCGGTAGGGAACTATTAAAAGATTCTTGTTGCGAGATGTGTCTGACTTCAACAGCCATACGCAAATGAAATCTGCTGACCCTGCACATCATAAGTTGGGTCAATATGACGATAATCTACACGCGGCTCGAGGCAACCGGTTTCCACCTAAAACTCGGGTATTTCTGTCGAGAGTTTGAAGTTTACAATATTTCTTCTCGACATCTAACTGTTTCCCTCTTTGACGCAAGGAATCGAGTCTTAGTTAAAGCAGTATCTATTGCCCTTTATATACCCCGCCTTTTGACACCGTCTACTGACACGAGTCACGTCTTCTAATGTGTTGGTCTTGAAGCTTTCATGTTAGTTTCTGTGTACAGCAACCCTGAAATTCACATTTTCCGTTAATGGTAACCCTCCAAATAGGCGCATATTCCATGTCCCCCTCTTTATTACAGCTGAGTGAAAGCGGTCGACAAACAAAAGATGAGTATTTTAAGCTTGCCTCTCTCCTTACTTTTATAGCACGATTTGTGATCTTTTTAACAAAATTACAGTCTTGTGATATCCAGTGCGGGGCGACAAAAAATATTCTAAAGCCTATGGTTTGCATTAAGTCTTGACTGCAAGCCAGGTCGGAATAATTGCGTGTTTCTTCCTTTCTAAACGTCCCATAAAAGACATCGCGAATAGGATTATCCTAGTCACTAAGAACACTTGGTTGATTAGGACAAATGGGACATTTTTGAATCATCTGATGATAGGGACGTAACGGCAACCCGATAATTCCTTTTGACCATTTATGAAAAACTCGGCAGCCATAGTGTAATTCGAACCCACAACCGTGACGACAAAGCTTGAGTGTAACCAGTGCTCTAACTACCTGAGTTACGGGGTCCCACCGGGAGCCGGTATTTTAATCACATTCTGACAAAATCACCCACCTAGCTAACTGCAACGTTTGGAATCTACAGACTCTAAAACAGCAAGCTGACTGCCTAAGCTGATGCTTTCCATTGGATATTTATGGCCAATTTGGGTTGAAGTCTGACCTCCCAACAGCAACCAGAAACGACGAGAATTAAGGCACCTGAGAAGTATACTAAATGCTAGGAAACCAGACCCTATATAGCTTTCTTCAAAAAGTTTACTAAATACTCCCAAAACATTATAAACTTTGTAAGAGGCATGTCCTTGAATACTGTTTTACTCTATGTGAAAAAACATGAGCAGCCTGTCCAGGCCGCCAACAAAGCACAGAATTTCTGCACTTGGGCTCGGTTACGGCCTAACGAGTTGTTAAGCGGAGTTTTAAAAAGTGTTTTTCTTTTTCATGTGGTAAGATAGTCGAGATTGCGGCTACCTTGAGAGCCATCCCAGTGACCTATCTCACTGAATATTACAAACTTATATGAGCCGGTTTACAGGATAACCTTTAAAGCTTTCAAATCACTAGGGAAAACTATAATATTTTAGCTGGTTTACAAGCCCCACGTTTGACCGTAATTTGGGACAGGAAAGTTTCATTGCGACTAGCCATGAATCTACTCACCGCTGCTTTTTCCTTGGGAAGTTTTGAGTATTTGATGCACTGTTCAATTTCTTCCCTAGACAGCACCCCGTCACCGTTGATGTCCATATAATAAAACTTGGTCAGCAATGCTTGCTTTTCCTCCGGGGTATACTCAGACATTTCCGATCGCCTTGTTTTCCCTAGACTCTAGCATACTGTCGGACTGCAGGCTATCGAATTAGTAAGGTTGCTTCTTGCCAATGGAATAGTGTCGTCAGGTAGCACACAGGCGATTGGCTTCGCAGAGCCTACTGCTCCACAGTGTGTGCAGTTTGCGCTATTTCATGGAATGCACAGAGGCTCTCGCTGCTCACGCTCATTACTTTTTTCGCTGCTGATCACGTGCTCAAATGCGCATGCGATACTATAATAAATATGTTACAACCGGGTTCAAAAATTATGCAAAAGTCAGTGGCGAAGCGGACGATACGTTCGTGTCCGTCTTCATTCATTAGCACATTTCATCTGAACATATGTGACTTTAGCAAAGGTGAGGTTTGGTTTTAAAAAGGTAATTACCTTCACACATTTCTGGATATAGTACTTTCCAATATAGTGAACTTTAGACAGGAAAAAATTTCTATATTATTTTTTTTAAATAAGTAGGAACCTTCGTTCAATTAACCATTTTTGCGTATTTTGCGAGTCCCAAAGAAGAAGCTTCAAGAGTATTTAAGAAAAACTGTCACGCAAATCAGCGAGTTTATACTGACACTGAATACATCGTCCAATGCAAAG